>JACGWL010000134.1:0-24280 GCA_034509725.1 Sesamum angolense
TCTACTTTTTTTCACGGTTTTATTAGAGAAAGTTTGCTTACTTATCTTACTAACTTTGGTTTATTATTTCACTTAGCAAATTTACCATGCACTATTACGTGTTAAGACCTATCTTTTGGTCAATTTTCGTCAGATTCTGAGACAGTTTTTATTTCAGCTATTTTGCACGTTTTATTAGAGAAAGTTTGCTTACCTATCTTACTAACTTCTAGTTATTATTTCACTTAGCAAATTTACCATGCACTATTATGTGTTAAGACCTACCTCTGGGTCAAGTTTCGTCAGATTCTGAGACAGTTTTTATTTCAGCTTTTTGCACGGTTTTATTAAGAAAGTTTTTTTACCTATCTTACTAACTTGTAGTTATTATTTCTTTAGCAAATTTACCATGCACTATTATGTGTTAAGACCTACCTCTCTGGTCAAGTTTCGTCAATTCTGAGACAGTTTTTATTTCAGCTATTTGCACGGTTTTATTAAGAAAGTTTGCTTACCTATCTTACTAACTTTTAGTTATTATTTCACTTAGCAAATTTACCATGCACTATTATGTGTTAAGACCTCTGGGTCAATTTCGTCAGATTCTGAGACAGTTTTTATTTCAGCTATTTTGCACGGTTTTATTAAAGAAAGTTTGCTTACCTATCTTACTAACTTCTAGTTATTATTTCACTTAGCAAATTTACCACATATTGTTAAGACCTACCTCTGGGTCAAGTTTCGTCAGATTCTGAGACAGTTTTTATTCAGTTGTTTTGCACGGTTTTATTAAGAAAGTTTGCTACCTATCTTACTAACTTGTAGTTATTATTTCTTTAGCAATTTACCATGCACTATTATGTGTTAAGACCTACCTCTGGGTCAAGTTTCGTCAGATTTGAGACAGTTTTTATTTAAGTTATTTTACGGTTTATTAGAGAAAGTTTGCTTACCTATCTTACTAACTTCTAGTTATTATTTCACTTAGCAAATTTACCATGCACTATTATGTGTTAAGACCTACCTCTGGGTCAAGTTTCGTCAGATTCTGAGACAGTTTTTATTTCAGCTATTTTGCACGGTTTTATTAAGAAAGTTTGCTTTACCTATCTTACTAACTTAGTTATTACTTCAATTAGCAAATTTACCATGCACTATTATGTGTTAAGACCTACCTCTGAGTCAAGTTTCGTCAGATTCTGAGACAGTTTTTATTTCAGCAATTTTGCACGGTTTTATAAAGAAAGTTTGCTTACCTATCTTACTAACTTCTTATTATTTCTTTTAGCAAAATTACCATGCACTATTATGTGTTAAGACCTACCTCTGGTCAAGTTTCGTCAGATTCTGAGACAGTTTTTATTTCAGCTTTTTTTCACGGTTTTATTAAGAAAGTTTGCTTACCTATCTTACTAACTTTAGTTATTATTTCACTTAGCAAATTTACCATGCACTATTATGTGTTAAGACCTACCTGGTCAAGTTTCGTCAGATTCTGAGACAGTTTTTATTTCAGCTATTTTGCACGTTTTTATTAAGAAAGTTTTGCTTACCTATCTTACTAACTTCTAGTTATTATTTCACTTAGCAAATTTACCATGCACTATTATGTGTTAAGACCTACCTCTGGGTCAAGTTTCGTCAGATTCTGAGACAGTTTTTATTTCAGCTGTTTTGCACGGTTTTATTAAGAAAGTTTGCTTACCTATCTTACTAACTTGTAGTTATTATTTCCTTAGCAATTTACCATGCACTATTATGTGTTAAGACCTACCTCTGGTCAAGTTTCGTCATTCTGAGACAGTTTTTTTTTTCAGCTATTTTGCACGGTTTTATTAAGAAAGTTTGCTTACCTATCTTACTAACTTGTTATTATTTCACTTAGCAAATTTACCATGCACTATTATGTGTTAAGACCTCTGGGTCAAGTTTCGTCAGATTCTGAGACAGTTTTTATTTCAGCTATTTTGCACGGTTTTATTAAAGAAAGTTTGCTTACCTATCTTACTAACTTCTAGTTATTATTTCACTTAGCAAATTTACCATGCACTATTATTTGTTAAGACCTACCTCTGGTCAAGTTTCTCAGATTCTGAGACAGTTTTTTTTCAGTTGTTTTGCACGGTTTTATTAAGAAAGTTTGCTTACCTATCTTACTAACTTGTAGTTATATTTCTTTAGCAAATTTACCATGCACTATTATGTGTTAAGACCTACCTCTGGGTCAAGTTTCGTCAGATTCGAGACAGTTTTTATTTAAGTATTTTGCGGTTTTATTAAGAAAGTTTGCTTACCTATCTTACTAACTTCTAGTTATTATTTCACTTAGCAAATTTACCATGCACTATTATGTGTTAAGACCTACTGGGTCAAGTTTCGTCAGATTCTGAGACAGTTTTTATTTCAGCTATTTGCACGGTTTTATAAAGAAATTGTTTACCTATCTTACTAACTTAGTTATTATTCATTAGAAATTTACCATGCAATTATGTGTTAAGACCTACCTTGGTCAAGTTTCGTCAGATTCTGATTTTTATTTCAGCTATTTTGCACGGTTTTATTAAGAAAGTTTGCTTACCTATCTTACTAACTTGTAGTTATTATTTCCTTAGCAAATTTACCATGCACTATTATGTGTTAAGACCTACCTGGTCAAGTTTCGTCAGATTCTGAGACAGTTTTTATTTCATTTTTTTCACGGTTTTATTAAGAAAGTTTGCTTACCTATCTTACTAACTTTTAGTTATTATTTCACTTAGCAAATTTACCACTATTATGTGTTAAGACCTACCTAAGTTTCGTCAGATTCTGAGACAGTTTTTATTTAGCTATTTTGCACGTTTTTATTAAGAAAGTTTGCTTACCTATCTTACTAACTTCTAGTTATTATTTCACTTAGCAAATTTACCATGCACTATTATGTGTTAAGACTACCTCTGGGTCAAGTTTCGTCAGATTCTGAGACAGTTTTTATTTCAGCTGTTTTGCACGGTTTTATTAAAGAAAGTTTGCTTACCTATCTTACTAACTTGTAGTTATTATTTCTTTAGCAAATTTACCATGCACTATTATGTGTTAAGACCTACCTCTGGGTCAAGTTTCGTCAGATTCTGAGAGTTTTTTTTCAGCTATTTTGCACGGTTTTATTAAGAAAGTTTGCTTACCTATCTTACTAACTTCTAGTTATTATTTCACTTAGCAAATTTACCATGCACTATTATGTGTTAAGACCTCTGGGTCAAGTTTCGTCAGATTCTGAGACAGTTTTTATTTCAGCTATTTTGCACGGTTTTATTAAGAAAGTTTGCTTACCTATCTTACTAACTTTTAGTTATTATTTCACTTAGCAAATTTACCAACTATTATGTGTTAAGACCTACCTTGGTCAAGTTTCGTCAGATTCTGAGACAGTTTTTATTTCAGCTATTTTGCACGGTTTTATTAAGAAAGTTTGCTTACCTATCTTACTAACTTGTAGTTATTATTTCTTTAGCAAAATTACCATGCACTATTATGTGTTAAGACCTACCTCTGGGTCAAGTTTCGTCAGATTCTGAGACAGTTTTTATTTCAGCTTTTTGCACGGTTTTATTGAGAAAGTTTGCTTACCTATCTTACTAACTTGTAGTTATTATTTCACTTAGCAAATTTACCATGCACTATTATGTGTTAAGACCTACCTCTGGTCAAGTTTCGTCAGATTCTGAGACAGTTTTTATTTCAGCTATTTTGCACGGTTTTATTAAGAAAGTTTGCTTACCTATCTTACTAACTTTTAGTTATTATTTCACTTAGCAAATTTACCATGCACTATTATGTGTTAAGACCTACTGGGTCAATTTCGTCAGATTCTGAGACAGTTTTTATTTCAGCTATTTTGCACGGTTTTATTAAAGAAAGTTTGTTACCTATCTTACTAACTTTTAGTTATTATTTCACTTAGCAAATTTACCATGCACTATTATGTGTTAAGACCTACCTCTGGGTCAAGTTTTCAGATTCTGAGACAGTTTTTATTTCAGCTATTTTGCACGGTTTTATTAAAGAAAGTTTGCTTACCTATCTTACTAACTTGTAGTTATTATTTCCTTAGCAAATTTACCATGCACTATTATGTGTTAAGACCTACCTCTGGTCAAGTTTCGTCAGATTCTGAGACAGTTTTTATTTCAGCTTTTTTGGTTTTATTAAGAAAGTTTGCTTACCTATCTTACTAACTTGTTATTATTTCACTTAGCAAATTTACCATGCAATTATGTGTTAAGACCTAATCAAGTTTCGTCAGATTCTGAGACAGTTTTTATTTCAGCTATTTTGCACGTTTTATTAAGAAAGTTTGCTTACCTATCTTACTAACTTCTAGTTATTATTTCACTTAGCAAATTTACCATGCACTATTATGTGTTAAGACCTACCTCTGGGTCAAGTTTCGTCAGATTCTGAGACAGTTTTTATTTCAGCTGTTTTGCACGGTTTTATTAAAGAAAGTTTGCTTACCTATCTTACTAACTTTAGTTATTATTTCACTTAGCAAATTTACCATGCACTATTATGTGTTAAGACCTCTGGGTCAATTTTCGTCAGATTCTGAGACAGTTTTTATTTCAGCTATTTTGCACGGTTTTATTAAAGAAAGTTTGCTTACCTATCTTACTAACTTCTAGTTTATTATTTCACTTAGCAAATTTACCATGCACTATTATGTGTTAAGACCTACCTCTGGGTCAAGTTTCGTCAGATTCTGAGACAGTTTTTATTTCAGCGTTTTGCACGGTTTTATTAAGAAAGTTTGCTTACCTATCTTACTAACTTGTAGTTATTATTTCTTAGCAAATTTACCATGCACTATTATGTGTTAAGACCTACCTCTGGGTCAAGTTTCGTCAGATTCGAGACAGTTTTTATTTTTTATTTGACGGTTTTATTAAGAAAGTTTGCTTACCTATCTTACTAACTTCTAGTTATTATTTCACTTAGCAAATTTACCATGCACTATTATGTGTTAAGACCTACCTTGGTCAAGTTTCGTCAGATTCTGAGACAGTTTTTATTTCAGCTGTTTTTGCACGGTTTTATTAAGAAAGTTTGCTTACCTATCTTACTAACTTGTAGTTATTATTTCACTTAGCAAATTTACCATGCACTATCCTACCTCTGGTCAAGTTTCGTCAGATTCTGAGACAGTTTTTATTTCAGCTATTTTGCACGGTTTTATTAAAGAAAGTTTGCTTACCTATCTTACTAACTTTAGTTATTATTTCACTTAGCAAATTTACCATGCACTATTATGTGTTAACCTCTGGGTCAATTTCGTCAGATTCGAGACAGTTTTTATTTCAGCTATTTTGCACGGTTTTATTAAAGAAAGTTTGCTTACCTATCTTACTAACTTCTAGTTATTATTTCTTAGCAAATTTACCATGCACTATTTGTTTAAGACCTACCTCTGGGTCAAGTTTCGTCAGATTCTGAGACAGTTTTTATTTCAGTTTTTTGCACGGTTTTATTAAGAAAGTTTGCTTACCTATCTTACTAACTTAGTTATTATTTCTTTAGCAATTTACCATGCACTATTATGTGTTAAGACCTACCTCTGGGTCAAGTTTCGTCAGATTCGAGACAGTTTTTATTTTTATTTTGCACGGTTTTATTAAGAAAGTTTGCTTACCTATCTTACTAACTTCTAGTTATTATTTCACTTAGCAAATTTACCATGCACTATTATGTGTTAAGACCTACCTCTGGGTCAAGTTTCGTCAGATTCTAGACAGTTTTTATTTCAGCTATTTGCACGGTTTTATTAAAGAAAGTTTGCTTACCTATCTTACTAACTTTAGTTATTATTTCACTTAGAAAATTTACCATGCACTATTATGTGTTAAGACCTACCTGGTCAAGTTTCGTCAGATTCTGAGACAGTTTTTATTTCAGCAATTTTGCACGGTTTTATTAAAGAAAGTTTGCTTACCTATCTTACTAACTTGTAGTTATTATTTTCACTTAGCAAATTTACCATGCACTATTATGTGTTAAGACCTACCTCTGGTCAAGTTTCGTCAGATTCTGAGACAGTTTTTATTTCAGCTTTTTTGCACGGTTTTATTAAGAAAGTTTGCTTACCTATCTTACTAACTTTTAGTTATTATTTCCTTAGCAAATTTACATGCACTATTATGTGTTAAGACCTACTGGTCAAGTTTCGTCAGATTCTGAGACAGTTTTTATTTCAGCTATTTTGCACGGTTTTATTAGAGAAAGTTTGCTTACCTATCTTACTAACTTCTAGTTATTATTTCACTTAGCAAATTTACCATGCACTATTATGTTAAGACCTACCTCTGGGTCAAGTTTCGTCAGATTCTGAGACAGTTTTTATTTCAGCTGTTTTGCACGGTTTTATTAAGAAAGTTTGCTTACCTATCTTACTAACTTGTAGTTATTATTTCACTTAGCAAATTTACCATGCACTATTATGTGTTAAGACCTACCTCTGGTCAAGTTTCGTCATTCTGAGACAGTTTTTATTTCAGCTATTTTTGCACGGTTTTATTAAGAAAGTTTGCTTACCTATCTTACTAACTTCTAGTTATTATTTTTTGCAAATTTACCATGCACTATTATGTGTTAAGACCTACCTCTGGGTCAAGTTTTCAGATTTTGAGACAGTTTTATTTCAGCTATTTTGCACGGTTTTATAGAGAAAGTTTGCTTACCTATCTTACTAACTTTTAGTTATTATTTCACCTTAGCAAATTTACATGCACTATTATGTGTTAAGACCTTTGGGTCAATTTCGTCAGATTCTGAGACAGTTTTTATTTCAGCTATTTTGCACGATTTTATAAAGAAAGTTTGCTTACCTATCTTACTAACTTCTATTTATTATTTCACTTAGCAAATTTACCATGCACAATAATGTGTTAAGACCTACCTCTGACAAGTTTCGTCAGATTCTGAGACAGTTTTTATTCAGTTGTTTTGCACGGTTTTATTAAGAAAGTTTGCTTACCTATCTTACTAACTTGTAGTTATTATTTCATTTAGCAATTTACCATGCACTATTATGTGTTAAGACCTACCTTGGGTCAAGTTTCGTCAGATTTTGAGACAGTTTTTATTTAAGTATTTTTCGATTTTATAAGAAAGTTTGCTTACCTATCTTATTAACTTCTAGTTATTATTTCTTTAGCAAATTTACCATGCACTATTATGTGTTAAGACCTACCTCTGGGTCAAGTTTCGTCATATTTTGAGACAGTGTTTATTTAAGTTATTTTAAACGGTTTTATTAGAGAAAGTTTGCTACCTATCTTACTAACTTCTAGTTCTTATTTCACTTAGCAAATTTACCATGCACTATAATGTGTTAAGACCTACCTTTGGGTCATGTTTCTTCAGATTCTGAGACAGTTTTATTTCACCTATTTGTCACGGTTTTATTAAAGAAGGTTTGTTACCTATCTTACTAACTTTAAGTTATTATTCAATTACAAAATTTACCATACTATTATGTATTAAGACGTACCTTTGAGTCAAGTTTAGCCACTTACCTATCTTACTAACTTGTACTTAGTATTTCTTTAGAAAATTACCATGCACTATTATGTGTTAAGACCTACCTCTCTCAAGTTTCGTCTGAGACAGTTTTTATTTCACTTTTTTTCACGATTTTATTAGAGAAAGTTTGCTTACTATCTTACTAACTTTTAGTTATTATTTCACTTAGCAAATTTACCGCACTATTATGTGTTAAGACCTAGTCAAGTTTCGTCAGATTCTGAGACAGTTTTTATTTAAGCTATTTTGCACGTTTTATTAGAGAAAGTTTGCTTATATCTTACTAACTTCTAGTTATTATTTCACTTAGCAAATTTACCATGCACTATTATGTGTTAAGACCTACCTCTGGGTCAAGTTTCGTCAGATTCTGAGACAGTTTTTATTTCAGCTGTTTTGCACGGTTTTATTAAGAAAGTTTGCTTACCTATCTTACTAACTTGTAGTTATTATTTCACTTAGCAAATTTACCATGCACTATTATGTGTTAAGACCTACCTCTGGTCAAGTTTCGTCAGATTCTGAGACAGTTTTTATTTCAGCTATTTTGCACGGTTTTATTAAGAAAGTTTGCTTACCTATCTTACTAACTTCTAGTTATTATTTCCTTAGCAAATTTACCATGCACTATTATGTGTTAAGACCTACCTCTGGGTCAAGTTTCGTCAATTCTGAGACAGTTTTTATTTCAGCTATTTTGCACGTTTTATTAGAGAAAGTTTGCTTACCTATCTTACTAACTTTTAGTTATTATTTCACTTAGCAAATTTACCATGCACTATTATGTGTTAAGACCTCCTGGGTCAATTTCGTCAGATTCTGAGACAGTTTTTATTTCAGCTATTTTGCACGGTTTTATTAAAGAAAGTTTGCTTACCTATCTTAACTTCTATTTATTATTTCACTTAGCAAATTTACCATGCACTATTATGTGTTAAGACCTACCTCTGGGTCAAGTTTCGTCAGATTCTGAGACAGTTTTTATTCAGTTGTTTTGCACGGTTTTATTAAGAAAGTTTGCTTACCTATCTTACTAACTTGTATTTATTATTTCTTAGCAATTTACCATGCACTATTATGTGTTAAGACCTACCTCAGGGTCAAGTTTCGTCAGATTTCGAGACAGTTTTTATTTAAGTTATTTTAAACGGTTTTATTAGAGAAAGTTTGCTTACCTATCTTATTATTTCACTTATCAAATTTACCATGCACTATTATGTGTTAAGACCTACCTCTGGGTCAAGTTTTTCAGATTCTGAGACAGTTTTTATTTCAGCTATTTTGCACGGTTTTATTAAAGAAACTTTGCTTACCTATCTTATACTAACTTGTACTTGTTATTTCCTTAGAAAATTACCATGCACTATAATGTGTTAAGACCTACCTCCTGGTCAAGGCTTCGTCAGTTCTGAGACAATTTTTATTTCAACTTTTTTCACAGTTTTATTAGAGAAAGTTTGCTTACTTATCTTACTAAATTTTAGTTATTATTTCACTTAGCAATTTTACCATGCACTATTATGTGTTAATACCTTCATCTGGTTCAAGTTTCGTCAGATTCTGAGACAGTTTTTATTTTCCTATTTTGCACGGTTTCATTAAAGAAAGTTGGCAAATTTTACCATGCACTATTACGTGTTTAAGACCTATCTTTTGGTCAAGTTTCGTCAGATTCTGAGGCAGTTTTTATTTAAGCTATTTGGCACGGTTTTATTAGAGAAAGTTTGCTTTCATATCTTACTAACTTCTAGTTATTATTTCACTTAGCAAATTTACCATGCACTATTATGTGTTAAGACCTACCTCTGGGTCAAGTATCTCAGATTTTGAGACAGTTTTTTTTCAATTGTTTTGCACGATTTTATTAGAGAAAGTTTGCTTACCTATCTTACTAACTTCTAGTTATTATTACCTTTAGCAAATTTACCATGCACTGTTTTGTATTAAGACCTACCTCTGGGTCATGTTTCGTCAGATTCTGAGACAGTTTTTATTTCAGCTATTTTGCACGGTTTTATTAGAGAAAGTTTGCTTACCTATCTTACTAACTTGTAGTTATTATTTTCATTAGCAATTTTTTTTTGGGTAAATGTAAATTGCATTAATGAATAAAGAATGAATCAATCGTACAAAGAATGGGATATATTATCCCGGAGGCCAAGCTATTTTCCATAATCTATACAATGCTCTAGTTTGTAAATTAGGAATAAAAGCCTCACTCAAAATCCTCATTCGTATGTCCTCCGTCACTCGAAACACTAATGATTCTGCTGAGGTAGCTGTTGCATTAAATCTTCGATTATTACTTTCAGTCCAAAGATGGTACACCAGTGCTGCCAGAGTCGCACTTGATGCGGCATGAATGAGGTGTTTGTTTGCCATCGTTTACTAGCTCATGTTATTCCTTGTTGCCAACCAAGATAAGGCCATTGGAATTGTACCTTGCTGTGTAGGATTGCTAGACACCGTTTGGAATAGTGGCAGTTAAAGAATAGGTGTGTATGTGTCTCATCAAAGTGACCATCACAGAGTACACAACCATCTACCTCGTGAGTAATCCAAGGTTTGTCCGTCGTAGATAATTTCTCCAAGATAGCTAACCATAGTATGAAGTAGTGTTTAGCAATTTTATATCTACCATGTAGGAGGACGTGCCATTTAACAAGTGGAGCTGGTGGGCGAATAAGCGAGATTGCTGACTGGACAGTAAACTTTCCCGAGCTGATCCTCCATGTAATAGAGTCAGGTTCATTAGGATAAATCAGAGGTAGGCTGGCTACAATGTTGCTAATATCAGGGTCTGTTTGGGAAAACCAATGCCATTGACCATTAAGGAGCACACATGAAAGAGAGGCGTCAATTGACAAACCTGTGGTAGTCGGACCCCTTGGATATGAAAGACAGAGTGGTCCATGCTCATGCCAAATGTCCTTCCAAAGTTTGAAAGAATCACCATTTCCAACTTTGTAGATTAAGCCGCTTTTGAGTATAGGTCTTAGTTTCAGCATTTTTTTCCACCCCCAGGAACCTGTTGCACCCGTGAATGACCAGATAGTGGAGTTACGTAGTCGATACTGCAGAATCCAGTCATCCCAAATCGAGCTTCTATCCATTTGTACTAGTTTCCACAAGTGTTTTAGCATAAGTGCTTGGTTCATGACAATAATGCTACGAATACCAAGCCCTCCTTCTTCTTTCAGCTTGCAAACCTGCTCCCAAGCTACTTTGGCGTATCCTCTTCCAGTTGATCCTTGCCAAAGAAATTTCTGGATTCGTGCTTCAATGATTTTGATGATTCCTTTTGGTAAAATAAATACCGAGGCCCAATATGCGTGTAGGGCGCCATAAGACTGATTTGATGAGGAGAGTTCGTCCTGCAAAAGATAAATTGAGCTGATTCCATCCTTCAAGTCGAGACTCAAGGTTGTTGATTAGGGGTCTGCAATCAGCAATTGTAAGTCTGGAGGAAGTCAGCGGGACACCGAGGTATTTAACAGGAAGAAAACCTTCCTGAAATCCGAGGAGGTCTAGCATTTGCTGTTTGTCTTGCTGTACCGCACGGGATAAAATTATTTGGCTCTTTGCTGGATTAACAGTGAGGCCTGAGATGACAGAAAATTCGCACAATGTATCCTTGATCAATTGTGTTGATGGGAGAACAGTACATCATCAACAAAGCAAATATTCAGAATGTTCAGGTCTTTACATTTCCAGTGATGCTGAAATTGGGAGGCATTATGAACTCTATAACGCAACAACGTGTTCCAAATCTCCATAACCAAGACGAATAGGTACGGTGACATAGGATCACCCTGTCGGAGTCCACGGGCACCCGGAAAAAAGCCGTATATAGAACCATTAAGAGATATGGAGAATGATGCGGTCGTCACACATTGCTCAATCCAGCCAATAAAATTAGGGGGGAAATTAAATACCTTGAGTACCTCAGTCAGGAAGTCCCATTCCACCGAGTCATATGCTTTCTTTAGATCCACTTTGATGGTGCATCTGGGAGGGAGTTTAGCCTGATTGTATCCTGCAAGAAGCTCTTGTGCTAATAGAATATTATCAAAAATACTACATCCAGGAACAAATGCATTCTGAGAATAGTCAATTAACAGATGAAGGATAAGTTGCAACCTCTTGATAATGAACTTAGTGATGGTTTTATATAAAACATGCAACAGGCAATAGGTCGATAATCCGAAACCTGGGACGGCATTTGAACCTTTGGGATTAAGACCAATAGTGTAGCACTGATTTGTTTTAGTAATTTGCCTGTTCTGAAGAATTCACGGACAGCCTCACAAATTTCTTCTCCCACTACTGGCCAGGCAGCTTTAAAGAAAGCAGACGTATATCCATCCGGACCAGGTGCACTGTCCTCATCAATATCAAATATTGCTTCTTGTACTTCTGTATGTGTCACAGGTGCACTAATTAGTTCTGCTTCTTCTTGTGTAAGCGTTTGTTTAACACCTTGTTGAAGGAAGCATAGATTAATATCCCACTGTGATCTGGTACCTCCCAGTAATGTCTTAAAACATGACACAAATTCCTCTGCCACTTCATTCATGTCTGTGAGTACCTCACCATTCGCTTTCATGATTTGAAATACTCGTTGCCTTGCTCTTATTGCATTGATTTTTCTGAAAAAAATTCTGGAATTTTGGTCTCCATGCTTCAGCCATTGTAGTTTAGCACGTTTACATAGCATGCTAGATTCCAGTTTGATCGCCACCGAATAAACAAAGCGACAGGATTTAACCAACTGCAATACAAAATCAGCTCTATGGGCTGCAAATAATTCTTGAGCTTTGTCAAGGAATCCCTTTGCCAATCGAACATTATCAGTCAGGTCACCCTTTAATTTCCTTTGCTGGCGAAATTCATTTTAAGCTTACAGACAACCCCATACATTGCTGTCCCAGTTATGTTGTGCCTCCATGTATTACTGACTGATTCAAGAAACCCAGGTTGTTTGGCTAAGAAATTGTCAAATCTGAATAACGAATGAGAAATACCTCCATTTGCAGCATTGAGTATAAGTGGAGAGTGATCAGAGGTGCTTGGTAACGCACAAATATAGGAGGAGTTCGGCCATACTTCCAACCATGTCGCGTTCACTAAGATACGGTCCAGTCTTTTCCATAAACTACGTATCCCCTCACTGCAAATATGCCATGTATATGGACAGCCAGTAAATGGAATATGGATCAGACCAGTTTCTAGGATACAATTACGAAAGTCATTCATGGACGCCGTTGTGTCCGCAGCTCGTCCACAGGCCTCACTTGCATCAATAATAGCATTGAAATCTCCCAAAACTATCCACGGTTCTTCGCAAGAGGTAACAGAGATTGTCTGAAGGGCAGTCCACAACTCCCTTCTAGGAATAATGTCATAGTCTCCATACAGGACAGATATCAAACCTTGTGTGCGTGAGTTTATTCGTAGCTCGGCAATGAATCATTTGATTTTCCACCCTTAAAATTTTAACAGTAATCATCAAATTGTCCCATGCTAGCCAAATACGCCCAGCTGGGCCAGAATAATCATCAAACCTAGACCAATTACGCAAAAGATTAGACCTTACTCTTTGTAAATTAGCCATACCCACTCGAGTTTCAACAAGGCCAACAAGCTTAATATTATTTTCCCTTACTAGCTACTCAACTGCTCGCTGATGGTCAATGCCGTTGAGTCCTCGGACATTCCAAGATGCTATTTTAATCATGGGTCACCTATCACCGGGCTGCTTCTGTTAGGGCCCGTAGAGAGAGAATTATCATCAGCTTCCGTTGTGGCATCTGGGTTTGCGATTTCTGCATCAAGAACATCAAACTGATTATAAAGTACAATATTCTTTCCTTTGGGGTTGGGAATTGTTGGATTACTCTTGTCCAGCTGATCAATTGAGGAATATTGCGGAGACAGAGGATGACTTTGGCTTTTTAAGACATTTCCAGAGGTTGACTTTGACCCATCCATCTCAGCTTTGTCATGGTTGACTTCTTGTCAGCTTCCATCTCAGCTTTGTCATGGTTGACTTGCTGTTTCCTTACAAAAACCGAAATGGGAGGATTGGGTTCCTTCTTCTTAACATCTGGACAGGCAGTAGCAATGTGCCCCAAAGAGCAACATTGTTTACATCTTTGCGGCAGCCATTCATACTCAATATCTACTCGAGTTGGGACTTCTTTTCCATCTTGCAAGTGTGGACTGATAACCACAAGATGTTTAGGCAAGGTTGAATTGTAATCCAGCATTACACAGATGCAGGCAAAATCAAGGCAAGAGCAATTTCTACTGATTTTGTCAGCGTACAGTGGAGTTCCAACACCACTAGCAACAATGCTAAGTCCTTCTTCCGTCCAGTACTCCATAGGAAGATGTTTCAACCGAATCCAGACAGGGATTTGTTTGTGCTTTTTTCATCGTAACGACATACCTGGTTCCCAACATTGCAATACAATAGGTTGACCTTGGATTAACCAAGGTCCCCCTTCAATTATCTCTTCCATGGCAACCCTTGTCTTAAATTGAAAGAAATAAAATCCACTGGAAGTCGCAGACACTTGTTGCAGATCACGCCAATTAGTACGAGCAAAAGATTCTAACTGAAAGTAAGATTTTCTTCCTAAAAAATACCCAACTGTTGTGGCATGCCATCTTTTTTATCCTTTTTCAACAGTGGCTGTCGATGGTCTAATAATAATCTCACCATTCTGTTTCGTCGGAGGTACGAAATGAAGTGTTTTCCGAGATGACTGGAGAAAGGCATCGGTAATACTGTCAATTGAATTCGTCTATAATCTAACATTGCCTATGAATAATGGCTGCTCTTGCATAGACCAATCAATAATATCAACTGGACAATTTTCAGCGGGACAATCCTTAATATTAACAGTATCTATTGAAGAATTCAGAATCGAATTATGCAATAACCCATTAAATACTTTAGGAATAGATTCATCCCGAATCGGGATCGCATCATGATTTTTTCTGCTCTTTTCCACACTAATCGATCGAGGTATGTCAGAATCCTCATTCAGCGAGATTAAATCACGCATCAGATTAGGCGCAGCAACCATACCTGTATTCACTGTACGGCGCGGCAGGAGTGAGACCCTAGGCGGGAACGGAGTTTAATAGGTTGATCTGGTGTCGAATTGGCCTCCGATATAGACTGCAGTTTCCGATCCCAGCGTTCCTTGAGATTATTCAAATTAGCCACAGAAGCGGCACCACCATTCAAGACTCGATTCGCTAAATTAAAGAATTTATTGAAATTGAAATCTTCATGATCTTGCATGTTATCTCATCTGTGTCCTTCCCTCTATAGCATCCGAAATCAATTTCTCATTGCCAGATTCATCGGCATCATATTCAGCACCATCGTGTTCTCGATTAGGGTTTTGAGTGTGTGTAATGTGTGAGAGAGGACAGAGAGAATTATTCATAATTTTTTTATCTTTCCACTTACTTACTTCCCATTAGCAAATTTACCATGCACTATTATGTGTTAAGACCTACTTCTGGGTCAAGTTTCATCACATTGTGAAACAGTTTTTATTTCAGCTATTTTGCACGGTTTTATTAGAGAAAGTTTTCTTATCAATCTTACTAACTTCAAGTTATTATTTTACTTAGCAAATTTACCATGCACTATTATGTGTTAAGACCTACTAGTGGGTCAAGTTTAGTCAGATTCTGACACAGTTTTTTTAAGCTATTTTGCACGATTTTGTTAGAGAAAGTTTTCTTTCATATCTTGCAAACTTCTAGTTATTATTTCACTTAGAAAATTTACCATGCGCTATTATGTGTTAAGACCAACCTCTGGGTCAACTTTCGTCATATTTTGAGACAGTTTTTATTTCAGCTATTTTGCACGGTTTTACTAGAGAAAGTTTGCTTACCTATCTTACTAACTTGAAGTTATTATTTCCTTTAGCGAATTTACCATGCACTATTATGTGTTAAGACCTACCTCTGGCTCAAGTTTCGTCAATTCTGAGACTGTTTTTATTTCTGGTATTTTGCACGGTTTTATTAGAGAAAGTTTGCTTACCTATCTTACTAACTTGTAATTTTTATTTCCTTTAGCGAATTTACCATGCACTATTATGTGTTAAGACCTATCTGGGTTATGTTTCGTCAGATTTGAGACAGTTTTTATTTAAGTTATTTTAACGATTTTATTAGAGAAAGTTTCCATACCTATCTTACTAACTTCTAGTTATTATTTCAGTTAACAAATTTACCATGCACTATAATGTTAAGACCTACCTCTGGGTCAAGTTTCTCAGATTCTGAGACAGTTTTTTTTCAGCTATTTTGAACGGTTTTATTAAAGAAAGTTTGCTTACCTATCTTACTAACTTGTACTTATTATTTCCTTTAGAAAATTACCATGCACTGTTATGTTTAAAAACCTACCTCTCGGTCAAGTTTCGTCAGTTCTGAGACAGTTTTTATTTCAACTTTTTGCACGATTTTATTAGACAAAAGTTTGCTTACAGATCTTACTAACTTTAGTTATTATTTCACTTAGCAATTTTACCATGCACTATTATGTGTTAAGACCTTCATCTGGTTCAAGTTTCGTCAGATTTTGAGACAATTTTTATTTTTCTATATTGCACGGTTTCATTAAAGAAAGTTTGCTTTATTGGTATTCCTAGGAAATAGGGAGCTTGCACTCCCCTTATAACCTTGATCTCCTTTGTAATAAAGAAGGGATGGGACTCCGAAAAGATCCCCCCACCTCTAGGGTGTTCTTTAAAAAAAAAAAAAAAAGTTTGCTTACCGATCTTACTAACTTGTAGTTATTATTTCCTTTAGCAAATTTACCATGCACTATTATGTGTTAAGACCTACCTCTGTCAAGTTTCGTCATATTGGAGACAGTTTTTATTTCAGCTATTTTGCACGGTTTTATAGAGAAAGTTTACTTACCTATCTTACTAACTTGTAGTGATTATTTCATTTAGCAAATTTACCATGCACTATTATGTATTAAGACCTACCTCTGGCTCAAGTTTCGTCAGATTCTGAGATAGTTTTTATTTATGCAATTTTGCACGGTTTTATTAAGAAAGTTTGCTTACCTATCTTACAAACTTTAGTTATTATTTAACTTAGCAAATTTACCATGCACTATTATGTGTTAAGACCTCTGGGTCAATTTCGTCAGATTCTGAGACAGTTTTTATTCAGCTATTTTGCACGATTTTATTAAAGAAAGTTTGCTTACCTATCTTACTAACTTGTAGTTATTATTTCCTTAGCAATTTACCATGCACTATTTTGTATTTAAGACCTACCTTTGGGTCAAGTTTTTTAGATTCTGAGACAGTTTTTATTTAAACTATTTTGCACGGTTTTATTAGAAAGTTTGCTTACCTATCTTACTAACTGTAGTTATTATTTCCTTAGCAAATTTACCATGCACTATTATGTGTTAAGACCTACCTCTGGGTCAAGTTTGTCAATTCTGAGTTTTTATTTCAGCTATTTTGCACGGTTTTATTATAGAAAGTTTGCTTACGAATCTTACTAACTTCAAGTTATTATTTCACTTAGCAAATTACAAGCACTATTATGTGTTAAGACCTACAAGTGGGTCGAGTTTAGTCAGATTGTGAGACAGTTTTTATTTAAGCTATTTTGCAGGGTTTTATTAGAGAAAGTTTGCTTTCATATCTTGCTAACTTCTAGTTATTATTTCACTTAGCAAATTTACCATGCACTATTATGTGTTAAGACTATATGTGGGTCAAGTTTCGGCAGATTCTGAGACAGTTTTTATTTCAGCTGTTTGCACGGTTTTACTAGAGAAAGTTTGCTTACCTATTACTAACTTCTAGTTATTATTTCCTTAGCAAATTTACCATGCACTATTTTGTGTTAAGAACTTTCGTCATATTTTGAGACTTTTTATTTCAGCTATTTTGCACGGTTTTTACTGGGGAAAGTTTGTTTACCTATCTTACGAACTTATAGTTATTATTTCCTTTAGCGAATTTACCATGCACTATTTGTGTTAAGACCTACCTCTGGCTCAAGTTTCGTCATATTCTGAGACAGTTTTTATTTCCGCTATTTTGCACGGTTTTATTAAGAGAAGTTTTTACCTATCTTACTAACTTTTAGTTATTATTTCACTTAGCAAATTTACCATGCACTATTTTTGTGTTAAGACCTCTGGGTCAATTTCATTGGATTCTGAGACAGTTTTATTTCAGCTATTTTGCACGGTTTTAAAACGAAAGTTTGCTTACATATCTCACTAACTTCTATTATTATTTCACTTAGCAAATTTACCATGTTATGTTAAGACCACCTTTGGGTCAAGTTTCATCAAATTCTGAGACAGTTTTTATTCAGCTGTTTTGCACGGTTTTATTAGAGAAAGTTTGCTTACCTATCTTACTAACTTCTAGTTATTATTTCACTTAGCAAATTTACCATGCACTATAATGTGTTAAGACCTACCTCTGGGTAATGTTTCTTCAGATTCGATACAGTTTTTATTTCAGCTATTTTGCACGATTTTATTAAAGAATGTTTGTTACCTATCTTACTAACTTTTAGTTATTTTTCACTTAGAAAATTTACCATGTACTATTATGTGTTAAGACCTACCTTTGATTCAAGTTTAGTCAGATTCTGAAACAGTTTTTATTTCAGCTATTTTGCACGGTTTTATTTAGAAAGTTTGCTTACCAATCTTACTAACTTCTAGTTATTATTTCACTTAACAAATTTACCATGCACTATTATGTGTTAAGACCTACCTCTGGGTCAACTTTCGTCAGATTCTAAAACAGTTTTTATTTCAGCTATTTTGCACGGTTTTATTAGAGAAAGTTTGCTTACCTATCTTACTAACTTGCAGTTATTATTTCCTTTATCAAATTTACCATGCACTATTATGTGTTAACACCTACCTCTGGGTCAAGTTTCGTCAATTTGAGACATTTTTATTTCAACTATTTTGCACAGTTTTATAGAGAAAGTTTGCTTACTTATCTTACTAACTTTTAGTTATTATTTCACTTAGCAAATTTTACCATGCACTATTATATGTTAAGACCTTCATCTGGTTCAACTTTCGTCATATTCTGAGACAGTTTTTATTTTCCCTATTTTGCACGGTTTCATTGAAGAAAGTTTGCCTACCTATCTTACTAACTTGTAGTTATTATTTCACTTGGCAAATGTACTATTACGTGTTAAGACCTATCTATTGGTCAGGTTTCGCCAGATTCTGAGACAGTTTTTATTTAAGCTACTTTGCCCGATTTTATTAGAGAAATTTTGCTTTCATATCTAACTAACTTCTAGTTATTATTTCACTTAGCAAATTTACCATGCACAATTATATATTAAGACCTACCTCTGGGTCAAGTATCGTCAGATTTTGAGAAGTTTTTATTTCAGTTGTTTTGCACGGTTTTATTAGAAAGTTTGTTTACCTATCTTACTAACTTCTAGTTATTATTCCCTTTAGCAAATTTTCCATGCCATTTTGTATTAAGACTTACCTGTAGGTCAAGTTTCTTCAGATTCTGAGACAATTTTTATTTCAGCTATTTTGCACGGTTTTATTAGAGAAAGTTTGCTTACCTATCTTACTAACTTTTAGTTGTTATTTCCGTTAGCAAATTTACCATGCACTATTATGTGTTAAGACCTACCTGGGTCAAGTATCGTCAGATTTTGAGACAGTTTTTATTTCAGTTGTTTTGCACGATTTTATTAGAGAAAGTTTGGTTACCTATCTTACTAACTTCTAGTTATTATTTTCATTAGCAATTTTCCATGCACTATTATGTGTTAAGACCTACCTTTGGCTCATTATCGTCAGATTCTGAGACAGTTTTTATTTTCGCGATTTTGCACGGTTTTATAGAGAAAGTTTGCTTACCTATCTTACTAACTTTTAGTTATTATTTCACATTGTAAATTTACCATGCACTATTATGTGTTAAGACCTCTAGGTCAATTTCATCAGATTTTGAGACAGTTTCTATTTCAGCTATTTTGCACGATTTTATTAAAGAAAGTTTGCTTACCTATCTCGCTAACTTCTATATATTATTTCACTTAGCAAATTTACCATGTACTGTAGTGTGTTAATACCTAACTCTGGGTCAAGTTTCATCAGATTCTGAGACAGTTTTTCTTCAGCTATTTTACACGGTCTTATTAGAGAAAGTTTGCTTACCAACCTTACTAACTTGTAGTTATTATTTCCTTTAGCGAATTTACCATGCACTATTATGTGTTAAGACCTACCTCAGGGTCAAGTTTCGTCATATTTTGAGACAGTTTTATTTAAGATATTTTGAACGGTTTTATTAGAGAAAGTTTGCTTACCTATCTTACTAACTTCTAGTTATTATTTCACTTAGCAAATTTACCCTGCACTATAATTTGTTAAGACCTACCTCTGGCTCAAGTTTTTCTGATACAATTTTTATTTCAACTATTTTGCACGATTTTATTAAAGAAGGTTTGTTTACCGATCTTACTAATTTTAGTTATTATTTCACTTAGAAAATTTACCATGTACTGTTATGTGTTAAGACCTACCTCTGTTTCAGGTCTCGTCAGATTTTGAGACAGTTTTAATATCCGCTATTTCGCTCGGTTTTATTAGAGAAAAGTTTGCTTATCTTACTAACTTTAAGTTATTATTTCACTTAGCAAACTTACCATGCACTGTTATGTGTTAAGACCTCTGCGTCACTTTCGTCAGATTCTGAGACAGTTTTTATTTCAGCTATTTTGCACAGTTTTATTAAAGAAAGTTTGTTTACCTATCTTACTAACTTCTAGTTATTATTTCACTTAGTAAATTTACCATTCAATATTTTGAGTTAAGACCTACCTCTGGTTCAAGTTTCATCAGATACTAAGACAGTTTTTATTTTCGCTATTATGCACGATTTTATTAGAGAAATTTTGTTTACCTATCTTACTAACTTTTAGTTATTATTTCACCTAGCAAATTTACCATACACTATTATGTGTTAAGACCTAGCTTTGGGTCAAGTTTCACCAAATTCTCGGTTTAAATAAAGAAAGTTTGCTTACCTATCTCACTAACTTGTACATATTATTACCTTTACCAAACTTGCCAAGCACTATTATGTGTTACGACCTACCTCTGGGTCAAGTTTTGTCAGAATTTGAGACAGTTTTTATTTCCGCTATTTTGCACGGTTTTATTAGAGAAAGTTTGCTTACCTATGAAAAACTTTTAGTTATTATTCACTTAGCAAATTTACCATGCACTATTAGGTGTTAAGACCTCTGGGACAATTTCGTCAGATTCTGAGACAGTTTTTATTTAAGCTATTTTGCATGGTTTTGTTAGAGAAAGTTTGCTTTCATATCTTACTAACTTCTAGTTATTATTTCACTTAGCAAATTTACCATGCACTATTATGTGTTAAGACCTACCTCTGGGTCAAGTTTCGTCAGATTCTGAGACACTTTTTTGTTTTAGCTATTTTCCACGGTTTTATTAGAGAAAGTTTGCTTTCATATCTTACTAACTTCTAGTTATTATTTCACTTAGCAAATTTACTATGCACTATTATGTGTTAAGACCTACCTCTGGCTCAAGTTTTCGTGAGATTTTGAGACAGTTTTTTTTCAGCTGTTTTGCAATGTTTAATCAGAGAAAGTTTGCTTACCTATACTAACTTCTAGTTATTATTTCTTTAGCAATTTTACCATGCACAATTATGTGTTAAGACCTACCTCTGGGTCAACTTTCGGCATATTTTGATGTAGTTTTTATTTCAGCTATTTTGCACAGTTTTACTAGAGAAAGTTTGCTTACCTATCTTACTAACTTTTAGTTGTTTTTTCCTTTAGCGAATTTACCATGCACTATTATGTGTTAAGACCTACCTCTGGCTCAAGTTTTGTCAGATTCTAAGACAGTTTTTATTTCCGCTATTTTGCACGATTTTATTAGAGAATGTTTGCTTACCTATCTTACTAACTTTTAGTTATTATTTTGACTTAGCAAATTTACCATGCACTTTCAGTTCTCGTCAGATTTTGAGACAGTTTTAATTTCCGCTATTTCGCACGATTTTATTAGAGAAAAGTTTACTTATCTTACTAACTTTAAGTTATTATTTCACTTACCAAACTTACCAAGCACTATTATGTGTTACGACCTACCTCTGGGTCAAGTTTTGTCAGAATTTGAGACAGTTTTTATTTCCGCTATTTTGCACGATTTTATTAGAGAAAGTTTGCTTACCTATGAAACTAACTCTTAGTTATTATTTCACTTAGCAAATTTATCATGCACTATTATGTGTTAAGACCTCTGGGACAATTTCGTCAGATTCTGAGACAGTTTTTATTTCAGCTATTTTGCACGGTTTATTAATGAAAGTTTGCTTACCAATCTTACTAATTTAAAGTTATTATTTCACATAGCAAATTTACCATGCGCAATTATGTGTTAAGACCTACCTCTGGGTCAACTTTCGTCATATTTTTGAGGCTGTTTTATTTCAGCAATTTTTGCACGGTTTTACTAGAGAAAGTGTGCTTACCTATCTTACTAACTTTTAGTTATTATTTCCTTTAGCGAATTTACCATGCACTATATGTGTTAAGACCTACCTCTGGCTCAAGTTTTGTCAGATTCTAAGACAGTTTTTATTTCCGCTATTTTACACGATTTTTTAGAGAAAGTTTGCTTACCTATCTTGCTAACTTTTAGTTATTATTTTGACTTAGCAAATTTTATCATGCACTATTATGTGTTAAGACCTCTGGGTCAATTTCGTCAGATTGTAAGACAACTTTTATTTCAGCTATTTTGCACGGTTTTATTAAAGAAAGTTTGCTTACCTAGCTCACTAACTTCTATTTATTATTTCATTAGCAAATTTACCAATATAATATGTGTAAAACTCTGGGTCAAGTTTCATCAGATTCTGAGGCAGTTTTTTATTCAGCTGTTTTGCACGGTTTTACTAGAGAAAGTTTGCTTATCTACTACTAACTTGTAGTTATTATTTTTTAGCGAATTTTTCATGCAGTATTATGTGTTAAGACCTACCTCAGGGTTAAGTTTTATTTAAGTTTACCTATCTTACTAACTTGTTATTATTTCACTTAGGAAATTTACAATGTACTATTACGTGTTAAGACCTACCGTTGAGTCAACTTTAGCGAGATTCTGAAACAGTTTTATTCCAGCTATTTTGAAAGATTTTATTAAAGACAGTTTGCTTACCTATCTTACTATTATGTGTTAAGACATACCTCTGGCTCAAGTTTCGTCAGTTCTAAGACAGTTTTTTTATTTCAACTATTTTGCACGATTTTCTTAGAGAAAGTTTTCTTACTTATCTTACTAACTTTTAGTTATTATTTCACTTAGCAATTTTACCATGCACTATTATGTGTTAAGATCTTCATCTGGGTCAAGTTTCGTCTGATTCTGAGACAGTTTTTATTTCCCCTATTTTGCACGATTTCATTAAACAAAGTGTGCTTACCTATCTTATTAACTTGTAGTTATTATTTCACTTGGTAAATTTACCATGCACTATTACGTGTTACGACCTATCTTTTGATCAAGTTTCGTTACATTCTGAGACAGTTTTTATTTAAGCTATTTTGCACGATTTTATTAGAGAAAGTTTGCTTACCAATCTTACTGACTCGTAGTTATTATTACTTTAGCAAATTTACCATGCACTATTATGTGTTAAGACCTACCTCTGGGTCAATTTCGTCAGATTCTGAGACAATTTTTTTTCAGCTATTTTGCACGGTTTTATTAAAGAAAGTTTGCTTACCTAGCTCACTAACTTCTATTTATTATTTCACTTAGCAAATTTACCATGTACTATATTGTGTAAAGACCTACTCTGGGTCAGGTTTCATCAGATTCTGAGGCAGTTTTTATTCAGCTGTTTGCACGGTTTTATTAGAGAAAGTTTGCTTACCTATCTTACTAACTTGTAGTTATTATTTCCTTTAGCGAATTTTTCATGCAGTATTATGTGTTAAGACCTACCTCAGGGTTAAGTTTTTATTTAAGTTTACCTATCTTACTAACTTTAGTTATTATTTCACTTAGGAAATTTACAATGTACTATTACGTGTTAAGACCTACCGTTGAGTCAACTTTAGCGAGATTCTGAAACAGTTTTATTCCAGCTATTTTGAAAGATTTTATTAAAGACAGTTTGCTTACCTATCTTACTATTATGTGTTAAGACATACCTCTGGCTCAAGTTTCGTCAGTTCTAAGACAGTTTTTATTTCAACTATTTTGCACGATTTTCTTAGAGAAAGTTTTCTTACTTATCTTACTAACTTTTAGTTATTATTTCACTTAGCAATTTTACCATGCACTATTATGTGTTAAGACCTTCATCTGGGTCAAGTTTCGTCTGATTCTGAGACAGTTTTTATTTCCCTATTTTGCACGATTTCATTAAAGAAAGTGTGCTTACCTATCTTATTAACTTGTAGTTATTATTTCACTTGGCAAATTTACCATGCACTATTACGTGTTACGACCTATCTTTTGATCAAGTTTCGTTAGATTCTGAGACAGTTTTTATTTAAGCTATTTTGCACGATTTTATTAGAGAAAGTTTGCTTACCAATCTTACTGATCGTAGTTATTATTACTTTTAAGCAAATTTACCACTGCACTATTATGTTTAGACTACCTCTGGTC
>JACGWL010000136.1:0-22803 GCA_034509725.1 Sesamum angolense
ACTGCACAGTAACGACCTACGTCTCCTGCCAACAGAAACACGGCCTTGCAGTACTTAGTGCAAGTCTCCATAGGACCTATCGAGTCCTCGACTTGGACGTACAGACCGACCCTTAGGAGTTGGTTTCATAGCTGCCAAACATATGCGGCAGCCCAACTCCACGCGTTTAACCTTTCGATCTGTGGGCATTTTCGTTGTGATATGGAAACCCGTTCAATATCAGTGGTAAGCACAACGAAAATATTGCCATCTTGATGAATCTTACCATATTCATCAATCTAATATTATTTGATAAAGATTGTCGAATGGAAAACGCCAATCCAATTGGCTTTTGGTCACCCATTCCAACAATCTCCCCACTTGACCATTAAGCCAATTACCCATGTCGCTCAGAACCTTCTGAGCAGAGCAAAAATCTACGATTACCGACTCCGTTTCGTGGGTCTACTTTATTTTTGCTGGTCTACGGTCCAACCGTGTATTTCCTTTTCATACCATCGCTCCTGCAGATGGTTTGTTATCTAAGAATTTTGCGGATCTTGTGATGAGATCTCGGGCCCAATAAGCTCTTGCCAGGGCCTTGTTGTTCGCCTCTAAGGCTAACAACTGGCTCGGCTGTGCTAGGCACCACATCCATCTAATGGATGTTGTTTTTCGATTCCAACCACTATTTCTTGACTGACCTGTTAAAGTCGCCCCACATTCAACTTTTTAAGATGGGGCGTTTGCTTGAAATCCCTCCAAGCTACCATGCTTCCATCAAGTCCGTGATTATTACTTTGAGGATTATCCTTTATTCACATTGAGTCTGGAAGCTAGTATGCTTTAGCCTTCCAGAATTAACTCTCCACAATCGTATGTCAGACACACTTTTTAATCCTTATTCAGGAGTTAAAGACTGTTCTTGACCACTTGTCTTTTGCCAATTGGTGTATTTTCCAATATTTGTGTCATGCCCTAAGTACACAATATCAGGTCTACAACACCAAACCAACACTTTCGTGTTGTCTCGGCACAGATGTAGGAATGTCCAAGACATCTGAGCTTTCATCAGCCAACCATACTGAGTTTTGAATTGCTCGACCCTAATGTCGGAATCTAATTCCTTTTATGGAGAATTTTGTGAACAACTTTTATAGTGTCTTAGTGTTTCTCAAACATCTTAACCTCATTCCAAATGGGAAAGAAACACTAATTTGGAACTCATACCAACTCCCACTGACGTTGGGCTCATTTTATCAAATCACCTAGTAGATCTTTAGATAAAAATGAATATTCCAGTTTTACGAAGTCTCAAACCAGTTTGAACTTCTTAGTGAATCCTTAGGCTCTAAGCATTGATTCCAAACGATGTCCAACATCGCTCCTCCTTATGTCCTTTTGGATTAAAATCCAATTCCCATGGACAAATAAGGACTGGGATATGGTCAGTTAGAGATGTAGTTGATTACGAATGATGCATTTGAGAAGTTATATGAAAACTTACTCCCACTATTTCCTTGACGTGTATAGGACCATCCTATTAACTCAAGTACTTTGTGGGACGAGAGTTTCATCATATAATAAGGCCAATTGTTTAGTGAAACACCAATTCAAAGTCCATTTTGATTTCTTCCTTATCAGAGACCGGTCAACCGTGGTCCTTTCAGGAAGAACTTCACCGAGTGAGAATCACATTCTCATAAAGAACTCACTAAATACACACACCTCTTTTCGAAAGTTGATCATGTTGGTTTACCACTCCGAGTCTAATTCTTTGAATCTTATCAAGTAAAATTAGAATGGTGAACCCCCACAGTGATCTTGTGTATTTTAGCAACTCACAGATATCACAGTGGATCCAATCCAACATGTAACTGGTAAACTCATTTTGTCCCACAAAAGAGCTTTTGCGGTCTTTCTCCTTCTCAGTTAGGTTTTTGAAAGTAATAGATCCAAAATCGCCTATTTCTAGTGCTCTTTGAATCCATCAATCTCTCTCTCTTCCTCAACTAGAATAGATTGACCTACCAGGACTGTAAGCTTGGGTTATTTGATATCATTTTATTCTTTATTTGAGTATCCATAATCCAATTATGAAATAGTATATGTTTCACCCAGCAGACATGAATCTATTCAATGTCAAATAAGAAGCTTTATTGATCAAAATATGTAATCAAAATTGTCCAACAATAATTGAAAAATATTTTTCGATCATGCTAGGTTACATAGATACTATCCTAACATGATCACCATTAAGCCTAACTAAGCCCCTAGTCTTTTATAGCAACAGCCCCGCTATCGCTAGCCTTAGACCTTTTGTTTTGGCTTTTCTACTCCTCATCACCATCTGCAAACCATTTGCAAATTATGAATTCGTTGGTATCCAATACCAAGAGTAGAATGGTGATTATGTTAATACTCATTAAAGATTTATACCTTCATTGGAGAGGAGCTTAGTACACTCCCTCTCCAATGGCCCTTCTTCGGCAATAAATGCAAACATCATCGGAATCCTTGACTGACGAACCCTCTTCCTCTTTCCTTTACCCCGCCTAGCGGTGTAACAGGAATATTTGAAGTGTTAGCAGTGGTAGAAAAATCTCACCCTTCTTCTCTTCTCGCGTCCGGCAACCTTGCCCTTCGCTTTAGAGGTTGAAACCTCTCCCATTAGTACCGTCGGCGTAGATTTTTTAATCGTTGCCTCGTACTTGACCAATATATTAATCAACTCATGAAAGCTTTCCTTAATCTCATTCATGTTTTAGCTGATAGTAAATTGATCAAGGGAGAGAGATAGTGATTATCAACGTACGTTTCTTCTTTTGAAATCAGCCTGGAGGTCTTTGAGCTTCTCACTAGGGAAAGCATCATCACTCCATGCTCACATATGGACGATCCTTTATCATTATCATGCGAAGAATGCCTTCGTCACATATCTAATATGCCATTCACTGCATAAAGTTCTTTTCATGCGTGCATTATCGACAAGACGTCCTCATACCTTTCGTACTGTTTCTGGATCTCGTTACTCATTGAGCCCAGTACGATACTGTGTACTTTCAGATTGTTCTCATGCCACTGAGTAAACTTTTCGAACGTCAAATTCTCCGGCAGGAACCCTTCCGGCAAAGTCCGAGGTAGAGACTTATCCAGAACGTAAGTCTGGTTCTTGAAATCGAGGACCATCCTCAGATTTCTCAGTCAATCCAAAAAAGTTTGTTCCATTAAATATTAGCCTGAAGTATAGTTAAGTGGATTCTTAGAAATTAACAATAAACAGAAAAATAAGCAGATTATTAATATTAGGTTCAAGTTAAGGACTTGGACTTCAGTCATTAACCCTCCCACTATTTCGAAAGCCCATTACTCTCAAATGGGTTTCGGGAAAACCATTTTCCTAGTGGGCTTGAGGTCACAAGCGAAATTCTCCATGCCCGCTTTTACGATTCACATGGAAATAACCTTGTGGGAGGTATCCAATACCATTCTCGTCCTACGAGATCCCCAAGATATTTTGCCTCACCTTTTCACGTGATTCCGAGGACTCCAAGCAAATCACATTACTTGGTGTTAGACCGAACCATCAACTGAATCATACCGCAAACTATCGCCCCCCACGACTCGTGAGACAGGGAAATAGAAGCGTAGTCTTTTCGTTCACAATAATAGTGCAGCTTTATTTCAGTCCAAACGTGCCACGACTCGTGAGACCACGTATGGTAAAATCAGCTTCCTCACTACATTACTGTGGATGGAAGGCATGGAAATTACATCACTTGGCATTAGTCCTAATCCATCAACCGAATCATAGCACACACTATCGCCCCCCACGACTCGTGAGACAGGGAAATAGGTGTGTATTCACTTCGTTCACAGTAACAGTGCAGCTTCATTTCAGTCCAAACGTGCCACGACTCGTGAGACCACGTATGGGTGAAATTGGCTTCCTCACTACATTACTGTGGATGGATGTATGGAATAACGAGCCATTGTGTTTATTTCCAATTTTAGGGTCTAATATTATTAACTTGGTCCAACCAAGTGAGAGTTCATTTTAGTAGTTTAACCGAGGCCTTATCACAATTAATATCTTGCATGACAACATATCCAATATATAATGCATTTAAATAAAACGCATCGCATGCAAAATAAAAGCCTAGCATGCCCCTGTTGGATGATCACAAGCCCAAAACCTATGCGACCCACTGAGCCGCAGTGGATCTATGGTCAGTCTAAGGGTAGGCCTACGCTATTACAAGATGTTTAACCCATTAACATATTATGAGCCTTGTAATCTCTCTTTATTTCTTCATTTCCTCCGTGGGCTCAATCCTTCGAGCCTCTTATCCATGGATCTCCGTGGGCCAACCCATGGCCTCCTCCATGGGCCTCCATCGTCTGGGCTTGCTCTTTACAATTATTAAAAAAAGTAAAATCCTCTCCACCTATTCTACTCTCATTACAACTTAAAAAAAACCCCAATCAACAGTTGGAGAGAGTACATTAATAGGCAGAAAGCAAGCCTTAAACATATTAGGCTAAAAACGAAGAGAAAAAGGAAAATAAGAGGCACGCAGGCCCCAACCTAACAGAAAATAAACCATACACAGGGTCCAATGGGCTTCGTGATCATCCATGTTAATCCAATTAACAAAATAGCACATTTATTTCCAAAATAAACATGCACACAAAATATAATACAAACCATGCATTATAATTAATGACATCCAATATCATAATTTAATTACACATCAAATCTCAGAAATTTATATGTAAAATAATGCAACTCAATAATGGACATAAGTGCAACCCATGCAAAAATTAATTCTTGTTTGAAAACCCATCCAAATTAATTTTAGTAATTTAATCTTGGGAAATACCAAATCTCAACCAAAAATTAAATTCACAAAATTAACTGTTTCAGAAAAAAATGCAGAAAAATCAGAAAAATAAAAAATGAAAAATTCTGAAAAAATCAGAAAAATCAGGTCAGACAGCCGGCCTGCCGCAGGCAGCCTGCCTACGCGCGCGCTGGCCGGCTGCGTCGGCTGCTGCATGTTTTTTTTTTTTCGATTTTCTGAAAGCTTTTTTCCTACAATTTCTGAAACAACAAGAAAATTATCAATTTTCTGAATTCCAAATTTCAATAAAAATCTCATGTCCAAAATTAAATGCAAAATAAAACACATAAACCCTAGCTCTAGATATGTAATTAAAATCCAAAAAATCATGCTTCCAAAACCGATTAAAAACATGTAAACATACTGAAACACGTAATACACATTGGATTCTTAGGCCTATACACCGAACCGGGCTCTGATACCACTTGAAGGAAGCAGATCGGCCCGGGAAGCGCGGCGGAAGCGCGAATAATCGAAAAACGGTAAAATAAGCGATAATTAACGAAGTTAATACCCGATCAAGGGGTGTACCCTTGATCTTTCTCGGGCGTTCGGTGTATTTATTATAACATAGGCCAAGAAATACGAAAAAAAATAGAAGGAGCAAAAATCGTTTTACCTTTGTCGTTTTTCTCGTACGGCTACAAGCGTTGTCTCCTCTCCGTCTTCGTTTCCAGATCCGTCCACGACGAGACCTCGATCTTGAGATCCTCCCAAGAATGACACACCACCACTAAAGGATGTGGAGATTTTGTGCTAGCAAAATCTCCACAGAAGAGATGTAGATCAAAACAATCGCTATGAATTAACGTGTTCTGATCTTTCTTTCGTTTTTCCTTTTTGATCTCTAAGACCAAAATGAAAAACTGATATGGAGAACATGGGAGAGAGAGGCACGGAATTTATGAGGTTTCGAGGCTAGTATGTTGTGTGTGTGGTAGGGTTTTAATGAAGGTATATATATGACCTAGTCATACACATACTAGGAGTCCTAACCTAGTTAGGCTCCAAAACAACCATCCTAACCCTAGCCCCTTTATGCACGAAATTTGCATCTTAAAATCAGCCAAAGACCTTCAAAATTGTCCTAATGGACTTAGCCAAGGTCTAACCAAGGCCTTGGGCTTGTATTTAATGAACCGGGCTCGATAGGATCAAGCCCACGTCTTATGGACTTATATTAAATCTAATTTAATTATAAGCCCAACATTAAACTCCTTATCTTTTAATCTAATTAAAAGATCCAAGCCCATGCTCTCTCTTTCAATTTATAAATCCAATTTATAAATTGGACCAAGCCCAATAAAGTTAATCTAATTAATTTTACTAGCTAACTTAAAATTCTAATTAATCCAATTAATTTAATTTCAAGTCATCCGTCCAATGGATTGGTATAAATAAATGATCCAATCATTTTTCTCCAAAGATTAATTTAATCCAATTAAATTAATCTAACTCTTCTAGAATTAATTCCAAATTAAATCTATCCCACTATAGTGGTAGGGTGTGACTCTTTAGATTCACCATTCAGCTAGACTTGGGCATGTGTGACCAACACAATTAATTAAATCTAATTTACTTAATTGTTTCCGATTATTCCATAACCGGAAATGGCCTGTTAACATGGGTGGTTGTCTAGCAACAGTCCATGACACTAGAGACTAGGTGAATGTTGGCGTGAACATTTAGGCTCCGAATCCATACGAGTACGGTCCTACTGTCAACCGTCTCCTAGCCTTAGTCTAGGGCATGGGATTGAGTATCGGTTCCCATCCTTGACTAGGCAGCTATGCTTAATACTCGAGATGCGTTTACTCTACTGATCCGATCTAGGAAACCTAGCCCTGATCGATCAATCGCTTTGGCCAAAGACTTTTAGAGTCTAAACAATCTCAAGGTGCATCGGAGAACTCCCTATCATATAATGACAGGGGACAGATCCTCTCTTGGAATCCACCGTCCTCACATACTCCGAGTGCACTGGATAAGGCTTATGATGACCATGCCTCATGACACAGCCACCGCTCGCCATATCCAAGATACAGTCTTCGTATGCATGTTACTGCCATGATTCCTCAAGTCAGAGGACTAATTCTCGTACTATCAGAACCGGGAATCCCAGTCATACCGACCAAGCCTTAAGAGGCTTCCATATGACGATTCCAGCGAGTCACTTCAGTCAGTTGACTACTTTGCAAACTAACCCACTAAAACTGCACAAACGACCTAAGTCTCCTGCCGACGAAACACGGCTGCAGTACTTAGTGCAAGTCTCCATAGGACCCTCGATGCCCAATCTCGAGGTCCTCGACTTGGAACGTTCCAAACCGACCCTTAGGAGTTGGTTTCATAGCTGCCAAACTTATGCGCAGTCCAACTCCACGGGTTAACCTTTCGATCTGTGGGCATTTCGTTGTGATATTGAAACCCCGTTCAATATCAGTGGTAAGCACAACGAAACATATTGCCATCTTGATGAATTCTTACCATATTCATCAATCTAATATTATTTGATAAAGATTATCGAATGGAAAACAGCCAATCCAATTGGCTTTTTGGCACCCATTCCAACACCCCCGCCTCGCCTGGATCCGTACCAGACCCGCCTCATTTAATTTTTGCTAGACCCATAACCCGCCCTCGCTTCGCCTCGCCATGCTAAAAATTTCGCCCCGTCCCGACCTAATTAATTTATACAAAAAATACATTAAATTAATATTTTTTTTAAAAATAATATTAGTTTAGATTTAAATATTTTAATATAATTTTTAATTTAAAATGAATTGGATAAGACAAAAAATACGTTCATCTAAATTATTTTTTTTTAAACTTTTTTATTTTTGGTAGTTTTATATATAGTTGGGTATATGCAAAAATTAATTAGGTTCATATATATAATAAGATAATTTTTTATTTATAATATATTGTATATATTAATAATATACAATAAAAAAAGAGGCGGGGTTGGACCAGGGCCGGGTCCAATGGGGCGGGTTCGAGACAGGACCCATAACCCGCCCCGGACCCGGCAGGGGCAGGTTTTAGCTGCCCCAGACCCGCCCCGAACCCGAAAAATAGCATCCCAGACCCGTCCCATACGGGGCGGGTCCGGGGCGGGTTTTCCGGGTTCGAGTTGAAATTGCCAACCCTACTAATATTTTTCATAAAATTGGAACTCTAAATAATCCATTGAGATATGGAGGGGAATGTGGCAACATTAATAACATTATTTTCCCAATTTGACTTGGTATAGTTGTAGTAAAACTTTGAATTATAAGAGCACTTTATTTATTTTTCTCTAAGACATGATTTTATATAAGTCTATTATGATAGCAAAATATAATGCATATTTGTTTATTATTATGATATATCAAGCAAAGACGTCAAAAGGTATTTCTAATGCGGAAATAGTGATATTACAAACATACGAAGTATTACAAATATAAAGAAAAGATGACATTTACATCTTTGACATAAAATACCATTCATAAGAAACTCGTAAAAAATGAATGAAGAAAAGACTAACATATAAAAGAGAAATCATATCCTACAATAAATTGAAAGTAAACGAGCTTCCAGTGAATTAATGACTAATTTAGAAGATGTTTTCCTGCACTATATTTAGGATAATTATCCTAGTAATAATTTTTACCCGACAACTAATTGCTGATGTATTTTTATAAGTCTACTAAGTGTGAATTGTATTTAAAATTATATCAAAAAATATTTTGCTTGGGAACTAAGGATACACTAAGGCCAATCTTGAAGCGGGTCTTTTTACCAAAATATTCAATTTTAATTAAATCTAGAAAGTGTTTGTTTGCATTATATTTAAGATAATTATCACAGTAAAAATTTTTACCCCACAACTAATTGCTAATATATTATTGTAAGTCAACTAATTAGAGTGAATTGTATTTAAATTATATTAGAAAATTTTTGCTTGGTTACTGAGGATACACTGAGGCCAATGTTGGAGGGGTATTTTTACCAAGACATACAATTTTTGATTAATTATAATATTTTAAAAAAAATGAATTTTATTTTAAGTTTTAATTGGTAGTTTCATATTTAATTATGGTAAATATTAAAAGCTTAACATTTTATACTATCAATTATTTTTATTTTATGATTTCATGAAATATGTAATTTGTGCTTTAACTATAATATTTTTTATTTAATTAATATTAATATCATTCGTATTTCAATCATTTTATTAATAATCTTTGATTGAAAGTTGTATAATTGGCACATATATATATATATATATATATATATATATATATCAATGAGTGTTCATATTTTTACTAGGAAAAAATGATTATTGGCTAAAACTTTAATATCTATGAATTAGAAATCATACTAAATAATTTTTATTAACCACGGTTAAATAAAATCGATACAGAAAATATATGTTTTCTTCCACGAAAAAGTTTTAGCCATGGCAAATACTTTTCGCCACCCTTGCAGCTACCACGACCACAATCGTTGCATGGCCGTTGTTAATAACTATTTGCTATGTCTTTTTTTTAATCATGACAATTAGTCATAATTAAATATTTCTTTTTGTAGTGTTTCTTTGATTTCAGTCGTTCATAATATAATCTGGTATATTAATTTGCTTCCAGGTAGTACACTATTTTAGAGATTTTCAAATCGCATATCCGTCTTACTAATTAATTATGATTAGGAAACAGAAATATTAAAAAGAAAATCTATTAAATTAAATAGTTTTTCAAAGGTTTCCACCATTAAATTAATAGTACACCATGATTGTGCTAAAAGTAAATTAAATATGGTACTTCCAAGATTCTAAGAAGATACATATAACAAAAAATAAATATATAAGAAATAGTAAATACATTACCTTGAGCAACATTAGCATGTAAAATGTGAAGACTTGAGTCACACGTATTATTATTTTCCAAAGGAATACTGCTTGGTACAAAAAACTCATCTTCTCCGTTAAAAATATTTTCAGGATGTTTTCCTAAATTCTATATATATATATATATATATATATATATATATATATATATATATATATATATATATATATATATGTATTGGATGTTTTTTCTGAGAGTCACAATTAAATAATAGTAAATAAATAGACCAAAAAATAAAAAAATCTACTCGTAACACTTATATTAGAGTTCAATATCGAGACGTGTTCTAGGATCGACTCTGTGCTATTGATAGTTATATATTTTGTATTATTAAATTAAATAATTTTTTATAATATATTGTACTATAAAAGAATTTAATATTTAAATAAATTTTTTATTTTTAATAGGTGAAACATGATAATTTTAAATTTGTAATCTACTTTGATTATTATTGAGAAAAGATATTTTCCTACATATACAACTTATTTTACTTACCATAATTTGTATTATATGAGGATTTTCCAACGAAAACTATATTAAATATGTAAATCTAAAATAGTTTTATTTATTCAGAAATAAAATATAGAGCAAATACCGAAATGTACTTTAATTAGTGATAATAAAGACAACAAAAATGATAAAGAAAAGAAAGAAAGATGGATGATATAAAGAAAAATTAATGTAAAATAATTTTAAAATCTCAAAATTATTTCATCAATTTGAAAAAAAAGATAATGGATAAATTAATTATCATTAAAGACAAAATTAAAATAAGTACAAATAAATATAAAATGACTAAGTTCAATAAAATAAAAAATATAGCAACATTATCACCCATCACGAAAGAATAAAAACACTTCCATCAGTGCGAAAAAAATCTTAAAATATGAAAAATTGGTGAGAAAATAAAAGAATGAATTGGAAAAAATAAATCAATAATTAAAATAAAATATAAAGAAAGATGAATAATAAAAGAAAAATAGTTTAAAATAAATTCAAAATCTCAATATCATTTTATCAACTTGAACAAAAAAGATAAGGAGTAAATTAATTATCATGAATGACAAAATAAACTAAGTCCAAATAAACATAAAAATGACTAAGTTCAATTAAATAAAAAATATAGCAACATTATCACCGATTATGAAAGAATAAGAACACTTTCATTGGCCCAGAAAGAAAAAAAATTAAAAGATGAAAAATTAATGTGAAAACAAAAGAATGAATCGAACAAAAATAAATCAACAATTAAAACAACAAATAATTATGCATTTCTCTTAAGCCTGAATACATATTTAAACACAAATAAAGACTAAATGACAAATTAAGTAGAGTCCATACAAATAAATACTGAACAAATTATATACTCATTAACACTAAATAAATATGTTCATAATTGTAGAAAAAAATTGAAAAAAAAACAATAAAAGTACAATATTAAAAAATTAATAGATGAAACTATAATATGGATGTTAATATAAACCGGTCACTATATCTAGAACTTGTACAAAATTGACATGAATATAATATGGTAACAAACAAATATTTAATTAATAACCATATTCATTTCACATACAACATGATGTATGAGCATGATCACTTGCTATATCAGCTTGCACCAGATGCAACATACTTCTTTGTTCTTCATTACACTCTATAAATCAACAAAGAAATGGTAAGTATATGTATTGTAATATAAATCAAAGCAATAAAAAGAAAAAGTATCTCATAATATACCATTTATAGTGGGTAATTTTTTCATTCAACTTGTACTACCACGTTCATATATGGTGATAACTGGTCCAATCGAAGGAGGTTATAGGCACAAAATGAAATCCTCCTCCCATTATTATTCTGATTTATACGTAAAATTAATGAAAGGTTCATATTAGATATGATATAACAAATAAAAAGTATTTAATTAAAAATGATATTTTTTAACATACCCTGATATGGAATATGTGAGGCTCTTGGTATATAAAAGTGAACTTCGCCCATCATATTTCTTGGTTGTTCTATGTTGCACTTTGTGTCCAATGATTAAATGACAATTTCATAAAAATAAATGAAATAAAAAACTCATAATATTAATACCATTTACAATAGTAATGATCTGATCATGATTATCATTGTCGAATGGGTCATCTTCTATGTGAAGTAATGTAAATGTCAAGTCAAAAAATATTATGATGATTAAATCAATGATAGAAATACTATTTATTTATGAAAATAAATAAATTAAACATTCAGAAATTTACATAAATAAAAATATGTAATTGTAATTTTGATAAATGTAACGATAGATGATATTATCATGTATAATTGGAGCAATAGTTACTGTTTGAGTAGATTGGTTGAAACCATTATAAGCTAAAAGCTATGGTCTTATCCAAATTTAAAAGTAAATAAAGATACTGCATGGTACTCTAGCCAATAGAATTTGTTGTGTTAGTTAAAAGTACTTGGAATGCCTATAAATATATATAAAATTGTAGAGTATTACATAAAGAAAAAAAAAGATTAGTGTTAACTAATGTGGCAGGGGCATTAGGGAGTGCCTCTGTAAAATGGTTAGATTCACTATTAAGTGGAGGAAGCGCAGCTGAAGCGCGAAAAATCGAAAAAAACGATTAACATGCGAATAAAGAAATAAACAAATCCCGATCAAGGGGTGTACCCTTTATCTTTCCCCGGCGTTCGGTGTATTAAATAAAACAAAGGCCATAAAATTTAATATGAGAAACACAAGATGCGAAAAAGTAAATAAAGATTTACCGTTGTCGTTTTTCTCGTACAGCTACAAGCATTATCTCATTTCCGTTTTCATTTCCGGATCCGTCCACGACGAGATCTCGATTTTGAGACCCTCCGAAGAATGACACACCACCACTAAAGATATGAAGATTTCGTGCTAGCAAAATCTCCACAGAAGAGATGAAGATCAAAATAATCGCTATGAATTAACGTGTTTTGATCTCTCTTTCGTTTCTTTCTTTGATCTCTAAGACCAAATAAAAAATTTGAACATGGAGAATATGGGAGAGAGAGAGAGAGGCACGAAATTTTGAGGTTTGAAGAGGCTAGTATGTGTCGTGTGTCGCTAGGGTTTAATGAAGGTATATATATGACCTAGTCATACACATACAAGGAATCCTAACCTAGTTAGGCTCCAAAACAACCATTCTAACCCTAGCCAACCTCATGCACGGAATTGACCTCCAAAATCAGTTTAAGAACCTTCCAAAATTGTCCTCCTTGACTTAGCCAAGGGCCAACCAAAGCCTTGGGCTTGTATTTAATGAACCTGACTCGTTGAGATCAAGCCCACGTCTTATGGACTTATATTAAATCTAATTTAATAATAAGTCCAATATTAAACTCCTTATCTTTTAATCCAATTAAAAGATCCAAGTCCATGCTCTCTCTTTCAATTTATAAATCCAATTTATAAATTGGACCAAACCCAGTAAAATTAATTCAATTAATTTACTAGCTAACTGAAATTAATTTAATAATAAGTTCAATATTAAACTCCTTATCTTTTAATCCAATTAAAAGATCCAAGTCTGTGCTCTCTCTTTCAATTTATAAATCCAATTTATAAATTGGACCAAACCCCCAGTAAAATTAATTCAATTAATTTACTAGCTAACTGAAATTCTAATTAATCCAATTAATTAAATTTTAAGTCATCCATCAAATGGATTGGTCTAAATAAATAATCAAATCATTTATTCTCTCCAAAGATTAATTTAATCCAATTAAATTAATTCGACTCTTCTACAATTAATTTCAAATTAATTCGCACTATAGTGGTAGGGTGTGACTCTTTAGGTTCACCCTCAGCTAGACTTGGGCATGTGTGAACAACACAATTAATTAAAAAATCTAATCTAATTAATTATTTCCTATTATCCCATAATCGAAAATGGCCTGTTACCATAGGTGGCTGTCTAGCAACAGTCCATGACACTAGAGACTAGGTGAATGTTGGCGTGAACATTTAGGCTCCGAATCCATACGAGTACGATCCTACTGTCAATCGTCTCTTGGCTTTAGTCTAGGGTATGGAATTGAGTGTCGGTTCTCATCCTTGACTAGGCAACTATGCTTAACACTTGAGATGCGTTTATTCTACTGATCCAATCTAGGAAACCTATTCCTGATCGATCAATCGCTTTGGCCAAAGGCTTTTAAAGTCTAATCCATCTCGAGGTACATGGGAGAACTCTCTGTCATATAATGATAAGGGATAGATCATCTCTTGCAATCCACCGTCCTCGCTACATACTTCGAGTGCGATGGATAAGGCTTATGATGACCATGCCCCACGACACAGCTATCGCTTGCTATATCCAAGATACAGTCTTCGTATGCCCGTGACTGCCATGATTCCTCAAGTCAGATGACTAATTCTCGTACTATCAGAATCGAAAATCCCAGTCATACCGACCCAGCCTTAAGAGGCTTCCATATGACGATTCTAGCGAGTCACTTTAGTCAGTTGACTACCTTGCAAACTAACCCAATAAAACTGCACAGACGACCTACGTCTCCTGCCGACGAAACACGGGTGCAGTACTTAGTGCAGGTCTCCATAGGAACCTCGATGCCCAGTCTCGAGGTCCGCGACTTGGAATGTTTTAGACTGACCATCAGGAGTTGGTTTCTTAGTTGCCAAACCTATGCGCAACCCAACTACACGGGTTTAACCTTTCGCTCTGTGGGCATTTCATTGTGACATTGAAACTCTGTTCAATATCAATGGTAAGCACAACGAAACACGTTACCATCTTGATGAATTCTTACCGTATTCATCAATCTAATATTATTTGAGAAAGATTGTCGAATGAAAAACAATCAATTCAATTGGCTTTTGGTCCCCCATTCTAACAATCTGCCACTTGACCATTAGGCCAATTACCCATGTCGCTCAGAACCTTTTGAGTATGAGCATCTACGATACCAACTCAGTTTTTTGGATCTATTTTATTTCTGCTGGATCTATAAGGTCCAACCGTGTATTTCCTTTCACCATTGCTGCCTGCAGATGGTTGTTATCTAAGAATTTTCACGAATCTTGTGATAAGATCTCGAGTCCATAAGGCTCTCGCCCTAGCCTTGTTGTTCGCATCTAAGGCTACAACTGGCTCGGCCGTGCTAGACACCACTTCCATCCAATGGATGTTGTTTTTCGATCCAAACCACTTTCCTAGACCGACTTATTAAAGTCGTTCCACATTCAACTTTTACGATGGGGCGTCTGCTTGAAATCCCTCCAAGCTACCATGCCTACAATCAAGTCTGAACGTGACTATACTTTGAGAACTTATCCATTATTCACATAAGTCTAGAAGCTAGTATCCCTTTAGCCTTCCAGAATTAACTCTGCACAAACATGTTTCAGAAGTGTTTCTTTAATCCTTATTCAGGTATTAAAGACTCTTGACAACTATTTACGGCTAATTGGTGTGTTTCTGATATATGTTGTGTCATGCCCTAAGCATACACAACATCAGGTCCAACACACCAAACTAACACTTTCGTATTGTCTTCGGCACAGACGTAGGGGATGTCTTAGACATCTGAGCGTTCTTATCAGTTAGAGATAACTGAGTCTTGAACAATTTAAGCTTTCTCATAAGTCAAACATGACTGAGTCTCGAACAGTTTTGAGCTTTCTCATCTCTAATTTAGGAATTCAATTTCTTTTATGGAGTTTTTTGTTAACAATTTTATATGTGTCTTAGTGCTTCCCAAATATTTTAATCTCATTCCAAATGAGAAAGACATTTATCCACTAAACAAATTGGAACATCACACCAACTCTCACTGACCTTGGGCTCATTTTATCAAATCACACCTAGTATGATCTTTAGATAAAAATGAATATTTCAGAATTATGAAGTCTCAAATCTAGCTTGAACTTCTTAGTGAATCCTTATGCTCTAAGCCATTAATTCCAAACGATGTCCAACATTGCTCCTCCTTATGTTCTTTTGTATTAAAATTTAATTCCCATGGACAAATAAGGACTGAAATATGATCAGTGAGGGATGTAGTTGATCACGAATGATGCATTTGAAAGTTCTATGAAAAACTTACTCCCACTATTTCCTTGACATGTATAAGACCATCCTGTTAACTCAAGTACATTGTAGGACGTGAGTTTCATCATACAATAAGAGTCAATCCGTTTCAGTGAAACACCAATCAAAACAAAGTCCAACTTAGTTTGATTTCTTCCTTATTAGAGACCGGTCAACCATGACCCTTTCAGGAAGAACTTCACCGATTGAGAATCAAATTCTCATTTTCCTTATTTAAAAATTCCCACTAAATATACACCCTCTCGATTCAATCGAAAGGTGATCATGTTGGTTCACCACTAATTCTTTGAACCTTATAAAACAAAATTAGACCGGTGAACTCCTACACTGATCTTGTGTATTTTAGTAACTCACAAATATTATACTGGATCTAATCCAACGTGTAACTAATAAACTCATTTTGTCCCACAAAAGAGCTTTTGTGGTCTTTCTCCTTCTTAGTAAGGTTTTTTAAAGCTAATGGATCTAAATCGCCTATTTCTAATGCTCTTTGAACCCATTAATCTTTTTCTTCCTCAACTAGAATAGATTGACCTACCAGGGCTGTAAACTTGGGCTCTTTGATCATCATTTTATTCTTTATTTGAGTATGCATGATCCAATTACGAGTAGTATATGTTTCACCCAATAGATATTAATCTCATTTAATGTCAAATAAAAACTTTATTGATCAAAAGTTGTGTAATCAAAATTGTCTAACAATAATGAGAACAATATTTTGATCATGCTAGGTTACATAACACTACCCTAACATGATCACCACTCAGCCTAATTAAGCCCCTACTCTTTTATAGCAACAACCGCGCTATCGATAAGCCTTAGGACCTTTTGTTTCGACTTTACTACTCCTCATCACCGTCTACAGACCACTTGCAGATTATGAATCCGTCGGTATCCAATACCAAGAGTAGAATGGTGATTATGTTAATACTCAATTAAAGATTTATACCTTCATTGGAGAGGAGCTTAGGCCACTCCCTCTTCCAATGGCCCTTTTCACGGCAATAAATGAATATATCATTCGAAATTCTTGACTGACAAACCTTCTTCCTCTTTCCTTTACCCCGCCTAGCGGTGTAATAGGAGCACTCGAAGTGCTAGCAGCAATAGAAGACGTCTTACCTTTCTTTCTCTTCTCGCGTTCGGCAACCTTGCCCTTCGCTTTAGAGGTTGAAGCCTCTCCCACTAGTACCGTCGGTGCGGATTTTTCAATCGTTGCCTCGTACTTGACCAATATATTAATCAACTTATGAAGGCTTTCCTCAAAGCCCGTTCATGTTATAGATGATAGTAAATTGATCAAGGGAGGGAGATAGTGATTATAGAATCAAGTCAACGTACATTTCTTCCTCCTTCAAATAAGCCTGGAGGTCTTTGAGCTTCTCCACTAAGGATAGCATCATCACACCATGCTCTTGTACGGACGATCCCCTAGTCATTATTATACCGAAGAATGCCTTCGTCACGGCATATCTAATATGCCATGCCGGTACTGCATGAAACCCTTTTCATGTGGTGCATTATCGACCAGACGCCCTCATACCTTTCATACTGTTTCTAGATCTTGTTGCCGTGTACTTTCCAATTGTTCTCATGCCACTGAGAAAACTTTTTGAACGTCAAACGTTCTCTGGGCAGGAACCCTTCCGGCAAAGTCCGAGGTAGAGACTTATCCAGAATGTAAGTTTGGTTTTTGAAATCGAGGACCATCCTCAGATTTTTTAGTCAATCCAGATGGTTTGTTCCATTAAATATTAGCCTCAAGTATAGTTAAGTGGATTCTTAGAAATTAACAATAAATAGAAAAATAAGCCGATTATTATAATATTAGGTTCAAATTAAGGACTTGGACTCTAGTCATTAACCCTCCCACTATTTTTGCAAAAGCCTATCACTCTCAAATTGGGTTTTGGGAAAATCATTTTCCTAGTGGGCTTGAGGTCCACAAGCAAAATTCTCCATGCCTCGCTTTTACGATTAATATGGAAATAGCCTTGTGGGAGGTATGCAATACCATTCTCGTTCTACGAGATCCCGAAGATATTTTGCCTCACCTTTTCACGTGATTCCGAGGACTCCAAGCATATCACGTTACTTGGTGTTAGACCGACCCATCAACCAAATCATAGCGCAAACTATCGCCACCCACGACTCGTGAGACAGGAAAATAGAAGTGTAGTCTTTTCGTTCACAATAATAGTGCAGCTTTATTCCAGTCCAAAGGTGCCACGACTCGTGAGGCCATGTGTGGCTGAAATCAGCTTCCTCACTACATTACTGTGGATGGAAGGCATAGAAATTACATTGATTGGTGTTAGACCCAATCCATCAATCGAATCATAGCGCACATTATCCTACCACGACTTGTGACAGGAAAATAGTTGCGTATTCACTTGGTTCACAGTAATAGTGCAGTTTCATTTTAAGTCCACACGTACCACGACTCATGAGACTACATATGGGTAAAATTGGCTTCCTCACTATATTATTGTGGATGGAATGTATGGAATAACAAGTCATTTGTTTGTTTTCATTTTTAGGGGTCTAATATTATTAACTTGGTCCAACCAAGTGAGAGTTTGATTTAATATATGACCGAGACCTCATCACAATTAGTATCTTCTATGAAAATATATTTAATATATTTAATCCATTTAAATAAAATGCATTACATGTAAAATAAAAGCCTAGCATGCCCCTGTTGGATGATCACAAGCCCAAAATCTATGCGACCCACTAAGCCCGTAGTGGATCTATGATAAGTCTAAGGGTAGGCCTATGCTATTACAAAATGTTTGATCCATTAACACATTATGGGCCTTGTAATCTCTCTTTATTTCTTCATCTCCTTCATGGGCTCCATCTTTCGGGCCTCTTCTCCATGGATCTCCGTGGGGCAACCCACGACCTCCTCCATGGACCTCCATCGTCTAGGCTAGCTCTTTACAATTATTCAAAAAATAAAATAAAACTCTCCACCTACTCTACTCTCATTACAACTTAAAAAGAAACCCCAATCATCAGTTGGGGGGAGTGCAATAATAGGGAGAAAGCAAGCCTTAAACATAATAGGCTAAAAATGAAGAGATAGAGAAATAAGAGGCACGCAGACCTCAATCCAACAGAACATAAACCATAAACAGGGTCCAATGGGCTTCGTGATCATTCTTGTTAATCCAATTAACAAATATAGCGTATTTATTTCCAAAATAAATATACACATCAAATACAACGCAAACCATGCATTATATAGAAATGATATCCAATATCACAAATTAATTACACATCAAATCTCATGAATTTATATATAAAATAATGCAACTTAAAAATGGACATAACTGCAACCCATGCAAAAACTAATTCCTATTTGAAAACCCATTCAAATTAATTTCAGTAATTTAATCTTGGGAAATACAGAATCTCACCAAAACTTAAATCAGAAAAAATAAAAAATAAAAAAATCTAATTGTTTCGAAAAAATATGCAGAAGAATCAGAAAAAAAAAAAAAACAAAAAAAAAAGACGATCGACCCAACCGACAACAGCAGGCGCGTGCGCACCCTGCCTGCCTGTGGCCGCCCAGCACGCGTATGCGCGTAGTCGCTTGCAGCCGCACTGACGTGCGTGCGACAGGCAGTGCGCGCACAATAGCGGGCGCACTGGCCGGCCACGCGGGCAGGGCTCTCGCTCCCGCGTGCGCGCCTGCCACCGGCCTGCAGGCAGCGGTTGCTGCTGTTTTTTTTTATTTTTTATTTTTTTGAAAACTCTTCTCTACAATTTTTGAAACAATAAGAAAATAAAATGTCCTACTTAACTTAGCCAAGCTCCAACCAAGCCCTTGGGTTTGTATTTAATGAACCGGGCTCGATAGGATCAAGCCCACGTCTTATGGACTTATATTAAATCTAAGTTAATCATAAGCCTAACATTAAAATCCTTATCTTTTAATCTAATTAAAAGATCCACGCCCATGCTCTCTCTTTCAATTTATAAATCCAATTTATAAATTGGACCAATCCCAATAAAATTAATTCAATTAATTTTACTGGTTAACTTGAAATTCTAATTAATCCAATTAATTCAATTTCATGTCATCCACCCAATGGATTGGTATAAATACATGATCCAATCATTTATTCTCTCCAAAGATTAATTTAATCCAATTAAATTTATCTGACTCTTCTAGAATTAATTCCAAATTAATTCTATCCCACTATAGTGATAGGTGTGACTCTTTAGGTTCACCCTTCAGCTAGACTTGAGCATGTGTGACCAACACAATTAATTAAATCTAATTTAATTAATTAATTTCGATTATCCAAAAATCGGAAATGGCCCGTTACCATGGGTGGTTCTCTAACAACAGTCCATGACACTAGAGACTAGGTGAATGTTGGCGTGAACATTTAGGCTCTGAATCCATACGAGTATGGTCCTACTGTCAACCGTCTTCTGGCCTTAGTCTAGGGTATGGAATTGGGTATCGGTTCCCATCCTTGACTAGGCAACTATGCTTAACACTCGAGATGCGTTTACTCTACTGATCCGATCTAGGAAACCTATCCTTGTACGATCTATCGCTTTGGCCAAAGACTTTTAGAGTCTAAACCATCTCAAGGTGCATAGGAGAACTCTCTGTCATATAATGACAGGGGACAAATCCTCTCTTGGAATCCACCGTCCTCGCTACGTACTCCGAGTGCACTGGATAAGACTTATTCAGGAATTAAAGCTGTTCTTGACAACTGTCTATTGCCAATTGGTGTATTTCCAATATACATTGTGTCATGCCCTAAGCATACACAATATCAGGTCCAACACACCAAACCAACACTTTCGTGTTGTCTTTGGCACAGACGTAGGGAATGTCGTAGACATCTGAGCTTTCTCATCAGTCAACCATGATTGAGTTTTGAATAGCTCGACCCTAATGTAGGAATCTAATTCCTTTTATGGAGAATTTCGTGAACAACTTTATATGTGTCTTACTGTTTCTCAAACATCTTAACCTCATTCCAAATGGGAAAGACGTTTATACACTAAACACATTGGAACTCACACCAACTCCCACTGACGTTAGGCTCATTTTATCAAATCATACCTAGTATGATCTTTAGATAAAAATGAATATTCCAGTTTTACGAAGTCTCAAACCTAGTTTGAACTTCTTAGTGAATCTTAGGCTCTAATCCATTGATTCCAAACGATGTCCAACATCGCTCCTCCTTAGGTCCTTTTGGATTAAAATCCAATTCCCATGGATAAATAAGGACTGGGATATGGTCAGTTAGAGATGTAGTTGATTACGAATGATGCATTTGAGAAGTTATATGAAAACTTCTCCCACTATTTTCTTGACGTGTATGGGACCATCCTATTAACTCAAGTACTTTGTGGGACGAGAGTTTCATCATACAGTAAAGGCCAATTTATTTCAGTGAAACACTAATCAAACAAAGTTCAACTTAGTTTGATTTCTTCCTTATCAGAGACCGATCAACCGTGGTCCTTTCAGGAAGAACTTTACCGAGTGAGTATCACATTCTCATAAAGAACTCTCATTAAATACACACACTCTCGATTCAATCGAAAGGTGATCACGTTGGTTCACCACTCGAGTCTAATTCTTTGAACCTCATTAAATAAAATTTGACTGGTGAACCCCCACACCGATCTTGTGTATTTTAGTAACTCACAGATATCACAATGGATCCAATCCAACATGTAACTGGTAAACTCATTTTGTCCCACAACAGAGCTTTGCGGTCTTTCTCCTTCTCAGTAAGGTTTTGAAAGTTAACAGATCCAAATCGCATATTTCTAGTGCTCTTTGAATCCATCAATCTCTCTCTTCCTCAACTATAATAGATTGACCTACCAGGCTGTGAGCTTGGTTTTTTTATTATCATATTATTCTTTATTTGAGTATCCATAATCCAATTATGACATAGTATACGTTTCACCCAGCAGACATGAATCCATTCAATGTCAAATAAGAAGCTTTATTGATCAAAATATGTAATCAAAATTGTCCAACAATAATTGATAATATTATTTCGATCATGCTAGGTTACATAGATACTATCCTAACATGATCACCATTAAGCCTAACTAAGACCCTAGTCTTTTATAGCAACAGCCCCGCTATCGCTAAGCCTTAGAACCTTTTGTTTCGGCTTTTCTACTCCTCATCACCATCTGCAAACCATTTGCAAATTATCAATTCGTTGATATCCAATATAAAGACTAGAATGGTGATTATGTTAATACTCAATTAAAGATTTATACCTTCATTGGACAGGAGCTTAGTACACTCCCTCTTCCAATGCCCCTTCTCTCGGCAATAAATGCAAACATCATTCGGAATCCTTGACTGACGAACCCTCTTCCTCTTTCCTTTACCCCGCCTAGCGGTGTAACAGGAATATTTGAAGTGTTAGTAGTGGTAGAAAACATCTCACCCTTCTTCCTCTTCTGACATTCGGCAACCTTGCCCTTCGCTTTAGAGGTTGAAGTCTCTCCACTAGTACGTCAGCGTAGATTTTTCAATCGTTGCCTCGTACTTGACCAATATATTAATCAACTCATGAAAGCTTTCCTTAAGCTCATTCATGTTATAGCTGATAGTAAATTGATCAAGTACGGACGATCCCTTAATCATTATCATGCCAAAGAATGCCTTCATCACGGCATATCTAATATGCCATTCCAGTGCCGCATAAAGTTCTCTTCATGTGGTGCATTATCTACAAGACGTCCTCATACCTTTCGTACTATTTTTGGATCTCGTTACTCATCGAGCCCAGTATGATACTGTGTACTTTTCAGTTGTTCTCATGCCATTGAGTAAACTTTTCGAACGTCAAACATTCTCCGTGCAGGAAACCTTCCGAAAAAGTCCGAGGTAAATATTTATCCAGA
>JACGWL010000137.1:0-21830 GCA_034509725.1 Sesamum angolense
TAACGTATTCTATTCGAGTTGCATTTGCCACACTTGGTGAGAAGACCACGGTGATGTCCCCGGAAGTACTTCTTATTGTTGGTGTTCTGTGGTGCAGGTGACTATTCATATGCTATCATTTGTTGGGTTCTTATGCAGAAACAATTCATTAGTTAATTGGTAGTGTGAGTTTTAAGGGGATAGGTGTGTTGGTGCTCCTTCTGCATTTATCTTTTTATGCTCTTGAAGTATTAGAAAGAGTAAAATTATGTTTATGTGGTGCAGGTGACTATTCATATGCTATCATATCATGTTTATCATTTGCACCCCCCCCCCTCCCCGTAGTTGTGTGTGTGTTGTTGGGTTCTTATGCAGAAGCCATCCATTAGTTCATTTGTTAATGTTAGGTTTGTGTTTCTTTTTGTTGTTTTGCATCTTTAGTGATTTAATCTTTGGTTGCATTGTAAGTCAATCTCTTAAATCAATGCTTTTCTTGACTTAGGTTGGTGCAAGATGCTAGTGAATTTGTTGTCACTTCCCAAGAGCTTATCACTCGGGGTTCAGTCCTGGTAAGTCACTTGTACTGGCTTAAGTCCTATCAATATTTTTGTTGATCTATCTAGAGAAGTTATTTAATATCAATATCTAACAATAAAGTGCTTATTCTGTTTATTCGTTCTTATTGTTTTAGGATTTTATTGTGGAGATGCTGTTGATATTGCTACTACTGAATGGTTGAGCATTGTGAAGGAAGTTGCAATCGTAGTGCAGCTATTAGGTGTCGTCCAATGGTGTCTCACTTCCAGTTATCATATTTTCTTGCACTCTCGTTATGTTCTAGGTTTGTTTCTTTTCTTTTTATGTGTGAACCTCTTATTGTATGGCTCAGAAGATGGTCTATTGAAGCTCTATTACTTGGCATTCCTTTTCTTGTCACTTATTGGCTCCTTTCCGTAAACTAACCCAAACTTCATATTTCAATGAACCTTTGCTTGGGCAAATGCAGTAATCCTAAATCAATAATGTGTAGGAGCTAAGTTTAGCTCATTTAACGAGTATTAGCTACTCTTCTACTTATGAATATAGGTACATGTGTAGTTTCTCTTCCCTTATGTTTTATTTTCTTAGCTTTTTTACTTATTGGAGCGTGTTTCTTCATTGGTTTTCCTGTCCTGGTTTAATTTATTTGGTAATAATAATGTTTGTGTTCTATCACCTTCCACATTGCCTGCTGAAACTTTGTTGTTGCTCTTGATTTTCAGCTTTCTTTTTCACAGGTTATATAATGTGGTGAATCCTAGATAGTTCCAAATAGAGTCCTAGAATGTGAGATGATGAACACTAGGTAGTTCCAAAATGTATAATTTTCCTTGAATATCATGTAATTAGGGGTTTTAGCACTTGCTAATCTTATGTTTTACGGTGAATTATAAATGTTCGTTGAAATGATTGCATAATAATGTGTTGTTCACACTTAAAATGGGTTTATGTGGGGTTTTGTAAGTTTTTTGTAAATCTATGTGATTTGTGTTGTGTGTGAGTGTATCATATTTATGATGTTTCTTGGATTCCAGCAAATCGTTTGGTTTCGCGAACTTGGTTGATCCCAGTAATAGGACATGCAAAAGGGCCTATGTGGTGTGTCTTGGGATGTTGGCACCAAGAAAGTTCATGTAGAAGAGGAAGAAAGTGGAAGTGTTTCAAGGATGTTGCGGAACAGAGGTATTGTAGGAAGTTAATGGTTGAGCTAGATGCTGCGGAACAGAGGATTTGAGGAAGTTAATGGTTGAGCTAGAGGAAGCAGATTCTTGCGTTATAGTGCTCAAAAGCCGGAGGTTCAGGAACGAGGCTTTGATGTCAGAGGCTGGTGCAAAATATTGGTGAATTTGTTGTCACTTCCCAAGAGCTTAATGCTTGGGGTTCAGTCCCAGTAAGTCATTTATACTGGCTTAATTCCTATCAATATTTATGTTGATCTATCTAGCTAAATTGTTTAATATCAATATCTAACAATTAAAGTGCTTATTTTTTTTCTTTGTTCTCATTGTTTTAGGATTTTATTGTGGAGATGTTGCTTATATTGCTAATACTGAATGGTTGAGTGTTGCAAAGGAAACTGCAATACATAGTGCAGTTGGTTGGTGTCGTCTAATGGTGTCTCACTTCCAGTTATCATATGATATTGCACTCTCATTATGTTCTAAGTTTGTTTTCTTTTCTTTTTATGTGTGAACCTCTTCTTGTATCACTCAGAAAATGGTCTCTTGAAGATTTATTACCATACATGCATTCCTTTTCTTGTCACTTATTGGCTCCTTTTCGTAAACTAATGAAAAGTTCATATTTCAATGAACATTTTCTTGAGCAAAAGCACTAATCCTGAATCAATAATGTGTAGGAGTTAAGTTTACCTCATGTAACGAGTATTAGCTACTCTTCTACTTATGAATATAGGTACATGTGTATTTCTCAACTCTTTTGTTTTATTTTCTTAGCTTTTCGATTTATTGGAGCGTGTTTCTTCAATGGTTTTCTTGCCCTGGTTTAATTTATTTGGTAATAATAGTATTTGTGTTCTAACACCTTGTACATTTCTGCTGAAACTTTGTTGTTGCTCTCCAATTTCAGCTTTCTTTTTCACAGGTTATATTATGTGGTGAATCCTAGGTTTCCCAATAGAGTCCTAGAATGTGAGGAGATGATGAATACTAGGTAGTTCCAAAATGTGCATATTTTCCTCGAATATCATGTGATCAGGGTGTTTAGCACTTGCTAATTGAAGTTTTATGGTGAATTATAAATGTTCATTGAAAAGATTGCAACAATAATGTGTTGTTGACACTTAAAATGGGTTAATGTGGGTGCTTTGAAATTATTTTGTAAAATCTATGTTATTTGTGTTGTGTGTGATTGTATCTCATCTATGATGTTTCTTGGATTCCAGCAAATCGTTTGGTTTCACGAACTTGGTTGATCCTAATAATAGGACATGAAAAGGGCCGAGGTGGTGTGTCTTGGGATGTTGGCACCAAGAAAGTTCATGTAGAAGAGGAAGATTTGGAGGTGTTTTAAGGATGCTGCGGAACAGAGGTATTGGAGGAAGTTAATTGTTGAACTAGATGCTGCGAACACAGGGTTTGGAGGAAGTTAATACTTGAACTAGAGGAAGCGATTCTTGCGTTGCAGTGTTCAAAGCCGGAGGGTTAGGAACGAGGCTTTGCCAAAGGTCAAGAAGTGATACATTTGCTGCTTTGATGCTGAAACTCTATTGATGTTCTCCATTTTCAACTTTCTTGTTCGCACCTTATATAGTCAACCAAATATAACTTTGTAAGATAGTGAATCTTTGAGAAAGAGTCGTAGAATGTGATATGATGAATCCTAGATAGTTCAAGAAAGCGTATATCTCCCCCTCCCCACCCACCCACATTTTTAGAACTCTTGTAAAGTCAATCTGCTTGTGTGGTATAGATTGTGCTCATGTTGATGTAAGTTCCTCCTCGCTTTTACAACTCTTTGACAACATAAGAATTGGCGGGGAATGAATACAGTTGTTGAACAAAACCTTTTGGCTGTAAAGGTGAGTATAGATCCATCCTCATACACTCTCATTTATTATCTAAAATAGTCCTTAAGAGTATAAGTGTCTTTTCCTAATTAAAAAAATATATAAGTGGTGTTCACACTTTTATTATAGTATAATAATAAATATATATATATATATATATAATAATAAGTTATTGTGTATATTATCGAACTGTGAATGATTTGTCATTATATTTCTTCATTTATGTGTACAGTTAAGTAATTCTGTAATTAATTTTTGCTATAATAGTTTTTAATTTATTTGCATAAGTTAATGGAGATAGAATTATAATAGAATAATTTATCATTTTTAATTTTTTTTCCTTTTTTCTGATGACAATTATATCTTTTTCATATAATAATAGATTGTTAGATTACGTGTAGTAACTTTGTAATTAGTTAATTTATGTAAAATCAAGTTATTAGTTGGATTCTAACTTGGATGCTACATGATAATAGGACTCTAATAGCGATCGTTTATATGTATATCATATCACATAGTTATAATTATCTATGATTTATTATGTATATATAATGATTTTTATTATTTCGTGTTATTTGTATTACATTGAAATTTAAAATTCATTTTTTATTTATATTAAAATAAAACTTCTATATTTAAAAATTATAATTTGTGGTCAAAATTTGTTAAAATATTTAATGAAAATTCATTGTAACACCATCGGCAATTCCAAAAGGTGTAAAGTTCATGTAGAAGTGGAAGAAAGTGGAGGTGTTTTAAGGATGCTGCGGAACAGAGGTATTGAAGGAAGTTAATGGTTGAACTGGATGGTGCGGAACAGAGGATTTGAAGGAAGTTAATACCTGAACTAGAAAAGCGGATTCATGCGTTGCAGTGCTGAAGAGCCGAAGGGTCGGGAACGAGGCTTTGCCAAAGGTTAAGAAGCGACACATTTTTAGTGAGGAAAGCCTTATCATCCTCCCCTCTTTCATTTTCTTGACTTTTTAACTTATTGGAGCGCATTTCTTCATTTTTCATTGTTTTTGCTGCTCTAATTAATCTATATAGTAATAATAATTTTTTGTTCCATCACCCTGCACATTTGCTGCTTTGATGCTGAAACTCTATTGATGTTCTCCATTTTCAGCTTTCTTGTTTGCACCTCATATAGTCAACCAAATATAACTTTGTAAGATGGTGAATTTTTAGAAAGAGTCTTAGAATGTGAGATGATGAATCCTAGATAGTTCTAGAAAGCGTATATCCCCCCCCCCCCCCCAATCGTTGTACAACTCTTGTAAAGTCAATCTGCTTGTGTGGTACAGACTGTGCTCTTGCTCGCGTGCTTGGACTCATGTTGAAGTAAGTTCCTCATCGCTTTTACAACTCTTTGACAACATAAGAATTGGCGGGAAAATGAATACATTTGTTGAACAAAACCTTCCGACCATAAAGGTGAATATAGATCCATCCTCATACACTCTCATTTATTATCTAAAATAGTCCTTACGGGTATAATTATCTTTTCCTAATTGAAAAAATATACAAGTGGTGTTCGCACTTGTATTATAGTATAATATAATAATATATAATACTAAGTTGTGTGTATATTATAGAACTGGGATTAGCCATTATATTTCTTATGTGTTCTGTAATAATTTTTACTATAATAGTTTTTAATTTATTTGCATAAGTTAATGGAGATAGAATTTAATAGAATAATTTATCATCTTTTGAACTCAATAACCGAATACTTTTGTCTGTAAATACTGGAATATTTGATTCCATCCATAAATCTATTTTCTTCCCTATCAGTTCTTATATTTCCTTTTTCTTTTGCGATGACAATTATATCTTTTTCATATAATAATAGATTGTTAGATTAGGTGTAGTAACTTTGTAATTAGTTAATTTATGTAAAATAAAGTTATTAGTTGGATTCTAACTTGGATGCTACATGATAACAGGACTTAACACAATCGTTTGTATGTATATCATATTACATAATTATAATTATCTATGATTTATTATGTATAAATATTTGATTTTTATTATATTTCATGTTATTTTGTATTACATTAGAAATTTAAAAATGCATTTATTATTTATATTAAAATAAAACTTCTATATTTAAAAATTATAAGTTGTGGTCAAAATTTGTTAAAACAATTAATGAAAATTCATTGTAACTTACTACATCAGAAGTTAAGAAACAAAAAATATTTTATTTGCTTGTGGTTCGTGTACTTTGTAGATGATATTGTACATAAATTGTTTATAATTATACTAGTATTTGGTGATTTATTATATATTATGAATCATATTTTTATGTTATTAAATTATATTTTTGGTCCTTTTTCATTCACTGTGTAACATAGGGCAAATGACATATTCGGTCCCTTTTGTTTTTATTCGTTTTTAGTTCTTATTGTAATGATTTTGGTTTATAAATAAAGTACATCTGAATGGCTAGTTGTAAATAGTCGCAGGGCTATGGAGCAAAGGTAATTTTGAAAAAGAAAAGTGTAATTGTTTATTTTTAGAAGAGGTCTAAGTTATTTAACTCTAAATTATTATTTCTTAATTATCTTTCATTAATCATATCGTATTATTTTTGTCATTATATTTATATTTAATGGTCACGTAGCTATTTCATTGAGTTCCCTTGAATGTGGCATATCTTTAATATTATGCTAATATATTCTATTTATATGTGTGGTATTAATTAATAATTTATAATTATTACATGGAAAGTTTTTTAATTATTTATTATTTTTATAATAATATTTATGGCAAGATCTTTGTTCTTTACTAATTATTTTTTGCATTCACACTTACTTGTATGGTAGAATATGAAATAACTTGAAAAAAAAAAAAAAAAAACAGAGGAACAGAAATTTTATATTTGTTATCCCCACCTCCCCAACCGACATGATCAAACACTTACTTTATTATTTATGATTATAATAATATAAATAATAAAAATGGAACAAAGAATAAGAATTTATTATGTTTATATTTCTTCCTTATAAATGTTCATAGATAAGTAAATTCCTAATTAATATTTGCTGTTAATTTATTACATAGGTTAAATTAAAAAAAAATTTATATAAATTTAATTAGAATTAATAAAATAAATAGATTTATTTATTAAAAATATATTTTAATAAACTGGGAGTTAGGGTGGCATGACGGTAATAATTTAAAATATCTTTTTATAAATAAATATTATTTACAAATTCTAATATGATTTATATAAAATAAATAAATTACTTTTAATTTTAGTAAAGTTTAGTTATAATAAAAATAGAGGATAACTAATCTTTTAATGTTAATAATTTTAAATAATTTATACAAGTGTGATAATTTAAATAATCTACTAATTTTATTATATATTAATTGAATAATTTAATATTTCAATTATTAAAAGGTGTAATTTTATATAGAGATTCAATAAAAAATTAATATTACTTTTGACATATTGAAAGGGTATTTCTGTTGAAATATTGAAAGGTTAACCTAGTCAACTAGGGATATTTTGGGGTTTTAAAGGCTATTAGGGATGGTTTGTGTAAAAACAAAAAGTGAGGGAATGTAAATGTAACTATCCTTTAAAAAATGTATGTTCATTTAAGATAATAATAATGAGTGCTATATTTCATTTTTTGATCATTTTCTTCCCTTTCATTTAATTAAAGTATATATGAAGTTTGAGAACTTATTATAAATATATATTTCTATTTATGTGTAATTAAGTTGTACGGTTATTTTGTAAATAAATAAAAATAACAAAAAATTCAAATGAAAGTCTAAATTGAATGGACTAGTGTTGTAGTGGTAGAGAGAAAAATCAAGCTTAAAATTGATTAAAATATATGTTGTATGTTTAGTTGTGTTTTTGGAGAAGCAAAATTTACTGTCCATATATGTAGGTTTGCTGACATGTATATAATTAGGATAAATTGCATAAAACTCCATTGTATTTAAAAATTTAGCTGAAAAACTCTCGTGTTTTTAAAAATTATGCGCACTCTTCCCTTCTGTTAGTTAGGTTTAACGATGTCAAACTTTTTGCTTAATTGCCCATTATATCCTTATTATAAAAAGCCAACGGTCTATGTCTATTTGTTTATTTATATATAACATAATTATATATATTATATATATATATATATATATATATATATGTATATGTACAGATGCAGCTGCATCCCTTTAGGCGGCTGCGCATTGTTGGGCATAATCTGAGTGACATCGCATTGCTCCTGGAGAAAGGGGCAATCACCACCATCGCCTAGATCCAGGTTGATAGATGCGAAGTGTGGGTGGTGGCGGTAGCAAGGAGAAGGGGCATTTTATTTTTTTTTTTAAATAAGTAAAAATATATATTTTTTAAAAATAATACTTATAATGATAATTTTAATTTAAACAATTACTTATATTAAATAATATAATTTTTAAAAAATATTTGTAATAATAGAAAATGTATTCCAACAAGCTTTTTATTAATAAAGATTTAACTAATGAAATTATTCTTGGAACACCCTTCCTTAAGAAAATCTTTCCAATTAAGAATATTAATGAAAAAGGTATAATAGGAACCTTTGAAGACGAAATAATAAAATTTGAATTTATTACCCAACCAATAGACAGAGTTATTAATGAAATAAGGGATTTAATAATCTCTAAGACTAACCAAATTGTTTTATAAAAGAATAGATTAATTCATTACGAATAAATGAACTACTTGAAAATCCCAAATTACAAGGAAAAAATAAAATGATTGAAAATAAATTTGAAATTGAAATATGTGATGAGCATCCTAATGCATTTTGGCAAAGAAAAAAATACATTGTGAGTCTTCCTTATGAAAATGAATTTCAGAAACAAATATCCCCACTAAAGCAAGACCATGCCAAATGAATACTGAGTATTTAGAATTATGTAAAAATGAGACTAAATCTCTAAAAGAGAAAAAACTAATTAGATCCTCGAAATCACCGTGGTCATGCACTGCTTGCTATGTGAATAAGCATGCAGAAAAAGAAAGAGGAAAGCCCAGATTGGTAATAAATTATAAACCTCTTAATAGAGTTTTAAAATGGATAAGATATTCGATTCCTAATAAAAAAATCTGTTAAACAGACTACATAAGGTGATATTTTTCTCAAAATTTGATTTAAAATCAGGGTATCATTCAAAGAATCAGATAGATATAAACAACATTCACAGTCCCATTCGGACATTATGAATGGAATGTTATGCCATTCGGCCTAAAAAATGCACCTTCAGAATTTCAAAACATAATGAATGACATCTTTAATCAATTCTCAAACTTTATCATTGATGACATTTTAGTCTTCTCTAATAGTATAGAAGATCATTTTAAGCATTTGGAAATGTTTAAAAATTTAGTTATCCAAAATGGTTTAGTAATATCAAAATAAAAATGAGTATCTTTCAGACTAAAGTTAGGTTCCTCGGTCATCATATTGAAAAAGGGGAAATTATACCCATTAATAGATGTATTGAATTTGTAAAAAAATCCTGATAAAATCGTTGATAAGACTCAATTACAAAGGTTTTTAGGGAGCCTAAATTACATAGCCCCATATTACAAGAATCTTGCTAAAGATACAACGTTACTGTATGATAGACTTAAAAAGAATCCACCAGAATGGACAAATGAACATACTAAAGCAGTTAGACTCATTAAACAAAAGGTAAAAGCATTATCATGTCTAACCCTTGCTAATCCTAATTGGAAGAAAATAATTGAAACAGATGCCTCTGAAATAGGATTTGGAGGAATACTAAAACAAATTGATGAAAATAAACAAGAATATTTAGTTAGATTTCATTCAGAAAAATGGAAGGTAGCTCAGAAAAATTATGCTACTGTTGCCAAAGAAGTTCTTGCTATTATTAAATGTGTTTTAAAATTCCAAGATGATTTATTACATCAAGAATTTACTATTAGAACAGATTGTTCTGCTGCCAAATTTATGTTCAATAAAGACTTTAAGCATGATGTTTCTAAACAAATGTTTGCCAGATGGCAAGCACATTTGGCCTCGTTTAATTTCACTATTGAGCATATTAAATGAAAGACTAATAGTCTTCCTGACTTCTTATCAAGGGAATATATAATGAATCCTGATGAAGTTCAAAATGAATTCCTTAGAGGAATGAATATCTCCTCTAAAATTTCATATATTTGGACTGAAGAATTGATCAAAGGAAATAACTTTCTAATGAATAGAGTCCATTGGCCTATTTATAAATTTAACTTTTGGGACGAGCCAATTGAATATAAGGAAAGATTAAAGAGGAGCCAAAGAATACTTATGAAACGAATTGACAATATCAATAAAATTATTTCAGATATTCTTATTCAATTTCCAAATGCAGATGTCTCTGCAGAAAAGCGCATCAAACAACTTTGGATAGCAAATTTGCTATATCATCAGCAAATTGTTGGTTATTATGCTGGCTAATGGATTATTTTTATTTTGCAGGAATGCTTCCTCATAGAGAAAGGGGAAGGAACTCCTCTAATCAAAGAGGAGGTAGGTTTCATCCAGGAGACCTAATTCGCCATGGAAATAGGTCACTAATTAGAGAAAATATCTCCGAAATCGGGAAAAAAAATTCTGAAGAAAAAAATAAACTCTTCAAACAATTTTTTGAATTTAAAAAAGAACAGAAAAAATTAACAGTTGGTGAATCATCATCCTCCTACGCAAAAATAGTGCAAGAAGATGAGGATGAATTAATTAACTATAAATTTAGTGAGCATCATGAGGTAATTATACTCCTTGAGAATAATGATTTAAGATGGAGAATGACCCATGGTATCTAATGAAAAGATATCTTGATGTTGCATCATTTACTGCAGGGTCATACAAACTAAGAGCACATTATGAATTTATTTTGAAAGCTACTCAGAGTGTTGAGATTAATCACACATACTCTAGTAATGAAAAAAAAATTAATTATTCAAAAGCAGTAATTAAAAAGTTCATTTCTGCTATTGAATGGGGAATTAACCCATTAGGAGAAAAAGAATATATCCATCCAGAATCAAAAAATCCCATAAAATTTAATTATTGGATTATGTTGAAGCATTCAATAAAGCTTTTTTCTACGAAAATTATAAGAAAAAACACACATGGTTTTTTAAAATTTGTCCATTAGTGTTTCAACAGGAAATACCAAATTAGTTGTTTCCATGGTGGATAAGTTTTGGTCCATCAATCTCTATTCTTCCTGAAATTTTTCAGGAATATTATACAGAATGGGTAAATTACTCGCCAAAAATTATTCAGGCGGAAAAATCGAGAAAATGGGTTGAAGGAATGGCTTCATTATACTTCTTTATGGACTTTTCCATCCCTTGGATTTGGAAATAGTTACCGAAGTAGGAATTAGCCTACAAAAAATTCCTTGTATTAAGAGAAGATTTTGCACCAAATTTTAGAATAAGTTAATGCAGATTGATCCAGAAACCAAGAAATACTATGGTCAGGAAATAATCAATGAAATGGAAGAGAAGCTCCAAGAATATAAAAGCCTTGCTCAGAAGAAAAAAAATCAAACTCCCAATCCTTTTGAACATATTTCTCAAAGAATCTTGAATAGAAAGGGAGTTATCACAAAAGAACAAATGATTGAAGAGTATCTGAGCCAAATGCAAAAAGATCTCCAAAAGAATCTTTCAGGGTTTGCATCCCCAATGGAAATTTCTTCCAAAGAAGGAGAAAATAAATTTTCTTGTCTTGCAGGAGAATCCCAAGATCCATTTGAGGATATCACTCAGGAAAACCTCCTGAAAATTTGTTCAAAGGAATTAGAGAAACTTTGAAGGAAAATAAAAAAATGGAAATTTCAGAATCTTTTGAAGAAAAAGGCAAACAATCAGAATCAGAGTCAGAAGAAAGCAGCTTCTCCAAGATCATGAAAAAATAAGGTGACCACTAACGAGACAAGAATTAAAAAATTAAGGCTGATGGACACATGTTGACAATAGGACGACACGTGGCAAATGGTTGCCATGCGACGTGAAAGGGACATTTCAAGTCCGAATCTGCGGTTATAAATAGACCATCCTTTTCATTGTTTTGACTAAGCCCTCGGAAGTCTTCATGTGCTGAAGCTGAGGCAGTTGTTTCTATTTCTTTTATTTTAGTTATAAAAAGTTATTTTGCAGAAGAAGAAGTGAGAAGTTCTTTTACCTGTAAATTTTGCTTATTTATATTTTGGTATTTTAATTTACTTGCAATATTTTATTTTGCAATTTTTTGATTTAGCCTAATGCAAGGACTACTGCTGAATTATTTATAACAACGGAGATAACAAGGCTAAAAAAAAAAGAGTATTTTTCATTACTAATAAATATAAGGAGAAATTGGATGAACATAAGCAGAAGATAATCTGGGTCGTTAAGTTAAAATAATGGGTATGAACGAAGTCGCCTCGCCATTACTGCCCGATTTGGCCTTGTTTCAGCACTGTTTGGGCCTTTGTGTGGCATTTTGACTGAAATTCATACCTGTTAGTTTAACAAAACGTAAAAGGTTCCCAACTTTGTCTTCTCTTAATTTATTCAGTTCTCTTTATATCTATCATAGTAAAAAATATTCTTCCATTACACTCCGCCTGCATGGTCGGTTCTACATACATACCGCCTGCATGGTCGGATTTATTTGCCTTTATTTGCTGCATTCTGCCTACATGATTGGTTTTACATACCACCTACATGGTCGGATTTAAATTTTGCCTTGCATTTTTCGATCCTCCATGGCCTTTGGCCATGGCTCATCAATTTTTGTCCATTAGTAAAGGATAAAGAGTGAGTTGTTTTTTCGAAATATTTAGTTGGTATAAGACCTTCTTTAATACAATTAATATGCCCCACTATCTATAAGTGCAGTAAATATTTTTCTAAATTGTCTTTTATTAATAAATCAATCATGACATTCCACTTTTGGCTAGTGACTATTTCTAAAGTGGACAAAAAATCATCTTCATATTTTTCTTTACCCAGTCCAGTATTCTTACTAATCTCTAATATTTCAACTCTAGTATTAAGAGACTGATTATATTTTTTTATATTTCTTAATTTTTCCTTTAATTTTTCTACTTCTACTTTTAGATCTTCTAGAGTTGAGGGATTATCTTTAATTGTATGCTTTTCATTGAGCATTCTCTTGACTTCAGTAATTGTATATGGTTCAAAGGTTTATTAACAATTTTTTCATAGGCTGGGTTAATTCAGAACTTGAGGCTTTATTATTATTGTCAATTTTACTAAGAATAATATCTCTTGCCTCTGGATCCTAATTTCTTTGACTAGTTCAATAATGTTATTCACTAAGAACATTTATCTTTCCCATTTTTAAATTTTGCCAATAATTCATAGAATTCTTGGTGGGTATTTTCCTCGGTTCTTTCCTGTCTACATTCACAGGGGTTTTTCTTCCTCTTCTGATTCAGAGGTTGATGAATATTCGAATTTTTTTTGATATTTTTAAGTTCACTTTTCTCTTCAGATTTTTCTTCAGTTTGTTCTTCTGATTCAGAGGATTCCTTTTCTTTTCAGAAAATATTATATTGAGTATATATTTTTTTCTTCTTCTTCTAGATTAAGACTATTAATCTCTTTTTCAATCTCTTAGCTTTTTTATTTCTGCATCTATTTGCAAGATGGTCTGTTTCACCACAAATGTAACATCTTCTTATTTTCTTGGTGGTATTATTTTTAGTCTTCCACTCATTTTTTCTAGCTAAGTCTTTTTCCCTATTTGTTTCTTTTCTCGATTTTCTCTTTTTATATCTCCGTTCTTTATTTTCTGAGGTTCTATTCGTAGTGATTCTTGGCCTATTGGATGGTTTCATGTCTATCCCAAATTGAGCACAAAACTGTCCTAATTGATTTTTCTCTGTTAAATTTACTTTTTAATTGTTGGTTTAGTCTAATTTCATTACATAAATTCAGTCCTTCTTAGATGCAAGTTCCAATTAACTGCCCATAAGTATATTAATTATAATTAATCTATATTTCTCCTTTTCGCAGGGTATTTCTAACTCTTTAGCAAAAAGATGAGGGAATCCATCTATGAATTTAGACTTCCAATGGGCATCATTTGATTCTGGGAGTTCCATAACTCTACTTAGGAAGACGTCTTTATACCATCTAAATGATGTTAAAGTTTTACATTTTAAATTCTGCAATAATGTGCTAATATTTTCACTATTATCAGACCATCTTCCTGTAAAATGTTCAAATAGCAAGTGTATAAACTGCTTTTTCTTTTGTAGTATTATTTTCAATTTTCACTGTATTTAATATTTCATCTTTGTCAGCTTGACTAAGATAATTATCCTACCAACTTTTAATTGACCAGTAAATCCTGCTACAATCATTTTAGCAATAGCTTTATCAGAATTATTATTCCTTTACATATGGTGCTATACATCATCATTCTATGTATTTTATTATAAATTTATCTTTTGTAAATCCATCAATATTCCACTCATAAATTTGTTTACCATATTAACTGTTTTGGTCAATTATCTCTTGTTCCTCATAAAAACATCTTGTGGTGTTGGTCTGGGATAATAAAATTTTGTCTACATTGGTTTTCTAGCAATTTTTTTAATTTGTTAATTTCTTCCGAGAATTTTTCTCTATAATGTTGAGAGTCTATATCATTATTTAAAGTATTTAATTTTAAGGTTTTAAATTTTTGATCGAGAAGTTTTTCAATTCTCCTATAGGTTTTAAATTAAAACCTACAATATCTGGTGGAGGCTGGATTGAGGGCCTACAATAATTTCTTTTTTTGCTTCTTCTATCATTTCTGTATTTGTACTGATTTCTCGTTGCCAATTTCTTTGCCAATCAATAACTTTATCAATTTTATTATTTAATTCAATTATTTGTTCTCCTATAATATTTAAATATAGGTTAGCATAATTCTGTTTTTTCAACAATTCATTTATTTGTGTAATTGTAACCATTAGAGTGTCATCTTCAATTAATTTAGAAAATGCTTTAAAATTTATTTCAATTTCATTTGAATCATTTTGAAAGGTTGTTGAGGGGAAGAATATTATTTAATATTTTTTCATTTTCCAGAAAGTATTTTCTTTCTAACACATTCAAATATTGCTTCGAATATTTGGTTATAAACCAAGGAACAAATATAACTTTCTCGTTCCAAATAGTTAATTCTTTATAGAATTGATTTGAAATCTTATTTTGCTTTTCCTGTGAGAAATTTTCGAAGAACCATTTTCTAAAAGGTTCTCACCTTTTTTCTAAAAATTCTTCCTTAATTTCCTTTCTAGCTAGGGATCCCGGCTAAAATTTATTAAATCTGACATATTCATTTATAACCAAAATTCTGTTTCTGAAGTTAATTCTTCATTTAATTTGGGATCCTTATAGATACCTTTAACAATATTATTTGATTGTATTCTTATTTCTTCAACCTTATTATAATTTGACTCGTTATTTTCTTCTCTGATTTGAGATGTGGATGCTCTAGATGGGGTTATTGCCTCTATTGGTGAAAAGTAAGACATTGTAGATATCGTGAAGAACTACTCTTTAAATATTTTGATTGATTAACAAAATCTATTATGACATTTCCTTCTGGATTCTGTAGAATATTCGAGTATGTGCTTTCCGTATTACTCCTAATCGGGACTTCTTTTTCAATTATCCAATGTTCCAAAAATTCAACTTCACTCTATTTTATATGTCTCCTAGTATTAATTCTTGAATTATTTAAATGTGTTTAAAAAATACGGTCTGTTCAAGAGTTTTATTATCTTGTGTCCTACAATTAGGATTAAGTGTTTGAAGAAGTTTATAGTATATTCTATAACATATACGTATTAATTCTGATCTGGGTGCATAATTATACCCATGTGTTTTGACGTTCAATGTTAATGCATCAAGGATATTTACGTCAGATAATGATACTTGTAAATTTGGGTAAACATTAAAGAATACTGGTCCATGGACCAGACTAGATTGTATTATCCCTATTAGAGATTTTTTCCAATCTAAATTCCTAGCATCTCTTAGAGTAGCAAAAAAACTCTCTGGTAAACCTTCTAATGTTAAAGGTTTAAAGGCTATTTGTATAAGACCTATGTGTAAAAATTTATATTCTTCTTGATAATGCCTTATATTCATAGCATCTAAAAGTTTTATTACTTTTTCTTCATTATCAAGCGCAATAGATTCTTCAGTAGTTTTTACTACCTGCTTAATTTTTCAAAAATCAAATCTTCCAAAATTATAGATCAACCTAGGGTTAACTTTAAGAATTGTCCATTTATTTAATTGATCTAAATTTTTTGGAAGTTCATATTCTTCGTTCTTAGCATTCTTTACATGGTTTATTTTATTATCAAATGAATACCGCATAATAAGCAGACAGAATAAATACTGCTGAATTATCCAATACAACTTCAATAACATGGCTCTGATATTATATTTATTTGAATGAAATGAAAATAAAATATAAATTTAAATCAAACAGTTAGTGTTTAGCGTAAATATATTTTATTCTTTAGTTCCCTGTACAATTTTACATCCTTTTTTAGTTACTTTTTATTAAATGTTTTGTTAATGATAACCTATAATTTTATTAACTAATATTTTTTTAATAATGATATTAATTCAAAACTAGACATATTAGAGCGTGTGTGTAATTTAACGATCAATATGAGATTTGTTTGGACTGCTCTAGTTACTAGTAATTTAGTTTAGCGATCTTATTTGTTTGTTGAATAACATATGAATTTTGAATAAATAAAAAAAAAATATGGTGCCAAAATTAGCATCGCAATAGAGCGCCAAGACGTATGAGGTTCCAAAAGCAGTTCCATGATAGTTTAGATGATTAACTAACAGAAAGAATTGCTTTGCTTTTTATTTGTGGTTCATGCACAACTTTATATTATTGTAGTTCATGCACAACTTTATATACTCAAACGTTTCATGTGTAAATATTTTAGAATCCCTTTATTTGCCCTTTTATTATGTTTTAATTGAAAATAGTATATTGATTCTAAAATTATATTTAAGGTAGTTAAAATAAATTAGAACCACTAAATTGTCTTTTAAAAGAAAAGTACTATGTAACACAAAGTAAACATTATGTAAATATTTTAACCAAATAGAAGATTGTAAATTTATAGAGTTTATACAAATTTTTATACTAATCACAAAAATTCAATTATGGTTAATATTCAAAGAATAAAAATAACGCTTGAACAGTTATATAAAAGGATTATGAATTTATACAAATTTCTACAATAATTACAAAAAATCATTTTGAATAACATTTTATTTTAAATAAAATTTTATAATATTGTAAACTTTATCCATCACGTTTTGTGAGTATATGACTATTGCAATATTGTACACAATATTATAAAAAATAAATAAATTTAAAATCTAAAAATGTTATAATGGCTATTTGTTGGACCACAAGAATAAATATTTTAAATTAGTATATCAATAAATTTCAAAATTATTTATAAATAAAAAAATAAAAGAATAACTGTCATGCCCCAGGAGTAGGACTCCTTCTTTAGGCCTTTTTCTTGAGAGGGGGCCTAATCAAAATCATAAGATAAATATGTTTACCAAATAATAACCTAATAGTCGGAATAAATACAAACCCTAATCTTTCAACCTCTTTCTTAACCACCTCGGCTTAGTGAGACCATGAGCGGGTGCACGTGAAAGATAATAATCATAATAGAAAACTCGATCAAAATACACAAATATATCATATTGACTAGCAATAGTAATAGTTGAGCTTGTGAAGACCATATCAGGCGAGGACCAAATCACATGATCACCACCTTGTGTCTCCCGAAGACCATTTACTATCTTATCCTCCATGCAAGGAGCGACCCCACGACCGTATTGAACTAGCCATGTCTTGTACATGGCGGCGCCAATCACACACAGACAACCTCTAGCCTGCCTGTGAAAGGACACCTAACTGGAAACTGAATGACGAAGCCTCAACTGGCAATCCAATACTACCCTAATATGACCTGCAAACCGTCCAGCCCCAGGCCCATTGACCGCTTAGCAAGAACCACATGATCAAATCCACAAAGTCAATCGAGTAATTATTTAGAAAATAGACCACATGCATATTCAATATTACAGCAAATTGAACAATATCGAGATAAATGTGACCTTTTAAATTATCATATGGACTCTAGAGGTGGCTCTCAGCAAAAGTTCACAATGAATATTAGAACACCGCATTGAGCTCCATAGAGTTCCAAAGGCCTATTCAAATCCAAGTAGATAGCCAATGTCATATTCATTTTTGTTTATCAATGAACGATTTCAAAATATATATTTTACTCAAGTTTGTTGATAACATATAATATTCTTTGAATTTTATAAATACAAAATAGAATGAGTATGCTTAGTGTCAAGAAAATTGGGTGGCATTGACTAGGGGGGACACGTCCGCACCACATGTTCTTTTACTTTCTTTTTAATAACTTTTATAAAAAAAAATCGTTTTAGTCTTACAATTCTTAAGATTATAAAATTTATCATAGATAATCCGTAAAGATTCCATTTAGTTCTCTAAAGTTTTAATATATATGAATTGTACCCAATAATTTATTTTCTAATTTATTTGAGATTTTCTAACTCTTACAAATTAAGTAATCAAGTGTCATATAATTTCTTCCTTACCCCATCTTAATTTAGGTGAATTTTTCCTAAATAATTCTCAAACAAGAAATATATTAAAATGGATAGATCATATAAGGGTAATAAATGAAGGTATCAAAGATAAAAACTAATATTTAATATAATAAATAGGAGCGTCGCAATAACAATAATTACAATCGGGAAAAATGCATGCTGCCCCTGTGATATACGAAATGTGCATAATACCCCTGTGAAAAAAAAAAAAAACAAATTACCCCCTGTGTTTTAAAGAATAAAGCAATTTATCCCCCTAGCCCTGAAAGTGCACTACACGCGTCTCACGCTGCCCTCTCCCCCATTCCCTATCGCCGCCGCCCACCCCCCTTCTTCCTCGACGCCGCCCCACCTTCCCCATTACCCGTTGCCGCCGCGTCGCTCGTCCCCACCTTCCTCCCTTCCCCCCCTTCCCCTTCCTTCCCTCGTCGCAGCCGCCCACTTTCTCCCCCTTCCCCGTCGCCACCCAACCCAACTTGCTCTTTCTTCTTCCCCCAATGAAATAGATTTGACTGAGTTAACCCAATTGTATTTTTAGTATTAAAATAAGATTTAGAATATTCAACACACCGTATAATTTCTACAAACAAATAAAGAAGAAAAACATATCAATCACAATTAAACTGTTCAGTAACCTAACTCACATATACTCAAATTCTTCCAATCACTAAATAAATTGTTACCTCAGTTGACGATCCCAGCCCAATTTTTTCAATTTGTTTTTTTGTCTTTTTTGAGTAATTATCATTTTAATATTAAATAATTGATACTTAATTAATATATATTAATAATATTTAATATTAATTAATTATTATATTAAAATTATAATTTTATAATTATTATTTAATAATATATTAATTATTTTAATAAATAAATATTATTATTATTTTAATAATTAGTAAGTATCTTTTATTAAAATATGACTTTTAATATTAAACTGTTTACAAAAGGAATAAAAATATGTTACAAAATTATTAATAAAGATAAATTTTAATAATGATCGCCAGTTCCATAAGTATGTGGTTGGCGTTATATTGAGGTCTTATTCTTTTCTCACCTATCTGTTCTATTGCCTCATTTATTTTTTTAAATTGCGATATACAACTATATTTTTAAATATATATAACTAAAATTTTATTTCACTTCTAATAATTACATAAATATCTTTAGTAATTAAAATGACCTATAATTAAAAAAGAAAAACATACAAATATGTCAAATTACTGTCTAGATTCTGAATTAATATCATTATTAAAAATATTAGGTAATAGAATCATAGATTATCGTTAACAAATTTAACAAAAAATTTAAATAAAGAGTAACTTGCAAAGTATACACAATATTATAAAAAATAAATAAATTTAAAATCTAAATATAATAATGGCTATTTATTGGACCTCTAGAGAAAAATACAATTATTTTGATACTAAGATTTATTGAATTTAGATTATTTTTTTCAAAAGTACTTGATAATTAGTATATTAATAAATTTTAAACTATTTATAAATAAAAAGATAAAAAAATAACAATAATTAAAATAAGTAAAATAAGGTAAAGTGCAAAATAATAGAAAATCAACTCAACAATAATAATAAAAATGAATTAATTATGTTGAACATATGAATAGAAAAATTCAATAAACAAAGGAAAAAAAATTCATTTAGCTCATGATTCAAAATCGTGGATCAAGTTATAGGTTGCATAAAGTGGGTTCTCGAAAGTACCACTTGTATATATAGCCACGACTTTTTTAGCTGTTGCAAAAATTTACAACGGATAATTTTGCAATGACTTTTTATTCGTTGTAAATTTTCGTTACAAAATGCGTTGTTTTAAAGTTTGACTTTTCATACTTTGCAATGACTTTTGCAATGGTATATTTTTTGGAAAAATTGATGGCCATTTCATTGCAAAATAATTTTTGTTTGCAACGGTATTTCCAACAAAAAGTCATTGCAATATTGCAACACATTTTCCCAAAAAACAGTCGTTGCAAAAAATTGCAACAATATTTTAATATAATCCGTTGCACAATAATTTTTGTTTACAACGACATTTGAAAATGGAAGTCGTTGCAATGCATTTTTTGCGACGAAATACATTTTTAAAATCCGTTGCAAAATCGTTTTCATTAGCAACGGAAGTCATCACAAATTGTAATGCATTTTTATAAAAAAAAATCCGTTGCAAATCATTTTGCGACATTTGCAACGTAATTTTAATTTTTTCAATTTTGAAATTTAATATTTAATAATAAATATATTTGATTTTACTCTAATAATCTATAAATTCAGATATGACAACATTTAAGTAAAAACATATAATAAAGATGCTTCAATACAATCCACAAAATAAATATAGTTCAATACAATTCACAAAATAAAAATACTACAATCCACAAAATGAAAGTCTTAAATTTTAAAGTATTCATAATTAAAAAGGAGGATCAAATTCATTTTCACAATCTTCATAAGGTGGCTGGTTGGGACGGGATGGCGAATTATCATCACCAGACTATCTTCTGATTCACTAGTATGTTCTTTGAGCTCAATACCAAATTTATATGCCATTAAGCTCATTAGCTTTCCATCTTTTTTCTTGTGCACTTCATTTCTCTTCTCATGGTCTTATTTTTCTGAAGCGACTTATGCACCAACTCCTGTCTATTGTGTTCCAGTGCAGGACTGAGAGTGGTTTTGTTAGCTGCAATAGAACATGTGGATGCTCTTGCCCCCAAGCCTATACCCAAACTCGCCCCTTCTTTGTTCCTCCAGTTGCCTCCAACCAACTGGTGATCGTTAATCGATGTGCTCGATGTTGACTCAGGTAGACTTTTAGAAGTAATGCTACAATCATTACTCAGATTTTGAAAATTTTCTATACAATTAAGAGTAATATAATCAGCAAATACATTGAATGCAATTAGCAAATACATATAATTAGTAAATAATACAAACTTACAACTACATCTACAACTCTCAACCAACCAATTGTCTTTTTTATTTTCGAACACTCTCCAACTGCTCAGTGAGTGTAGGAGAGTGGCCGAGCAATTCCACCTAACAAAGTTTTAAAAAAAACTAAGATTAATTTTGAGTAAAAAATTAATTATGAACTAGAAAATAAAAAGTAAACTATGTATATTTACCAACTTTCGTTCGTGTTTTGAAACAGAAGCAGAACCACCTCGATAGATAGTAGATGCTGAAGCAATATTTCTTTGGCAATTCTTTTTATTAACTTGTGAGATATTGCTTGAAACTTCTTATCAGCCCATGCTTTCTGCAACCCTGCCTAAACTTCATCCGACATCCAACAAGCTCTCTTGTTTTGCTTTCTACATCGCGACATCACCTCCTTAAGCCATTTTCCCGCTCTAAAATTGTAATTCACATTTATGCATTCGATTCTACGTGTAACATTTCTGCAAGATGTAATACACTAAATATAATAACAATATAGAAGTAATTGATGTTCACATGAAATGAATTTAAACATTTAAAACTTACACGAAATTTTTGAAACAAAAAAATCCGAGTC
>JACGWL010000138.1:0-16493 GCA_034509725.1 Sesamum angolense
CAAATTTATCCACCACTTGATAAGGACTCTTCTTCCTAAATAAGGAATATTACTAAATTCTTCTCCAAGCTTTTGTAAAGATCTGTGGATAATAACCACATCCCATCTAACAATCCAAGGAATCTGATATAAGACTGTAAACATGAGCCCGTGATTTTTCATGGTTTCATTTGTTTTAACAAAATCTTCAAAAACGGTTCTAATTTATGTGGTAATATAATGGGATATAATCCCAATTAGAAAACCAACAGATAAACCAGTTAGGAAAATTTATTGTTTTCTGGTCTTTAAATTAAATAAACCAGCTATGTTGTATTTGCCTGTTTTCATAACAGAATGCTAGCTCCCATGCTTTGATATAATCAAAGTAATTGAAATAAATTTTATTTTTATGTGGGTTTCGGGAATCAGGTAATAATTCCTTAAACCTGTATAAGTCTCCTTCCCATTGTTCAAGTGTTATTACCTTATGAATATAGGCTTTTGAAAAGGCCCATTCTCCGCCAGATCTAACTGTGGAGTCAAATTGAACTGACCCTGTTCCAACAAGTATTTCTTGATAATACAAGAAATCTTTAGGGAAAAGGAATGGATCTGTAAAATTTTTCAAATAGAAGTTCATTACTTCTTCATAAGAAAGATGAGAATTTTTTTTTCTCAATTGGTGATAACCAAATTGTTGATATTGGTATGTATGGATAAACATACTCTTTAACTGATGCAGATTTTACTGCCATCTTGTATGCATCTTCGCGAAGCTTATTTTCTTCTGCGACAGCCTTTAAGGCTTATTCTCTCAATATTTTTTCATCTTTTTCAAATACAAATTTATAAGATTTAGGGTCATAACCCTTGCTGGTACCTGCTCTATCTTTGTCTTTATTCATGATTTACCCTGCAAAAATTCACGAGTTAGGAAATCAGGTAAAGAATTATCTGATCCTTTAATAAACTCGATATCAAAATCAAAAATAGATAAAATAGCTTGCCATCTAGCAAAAATTTGTTTTGAAGCAATGTTTTTAACATCCTTTTGTGAAATTTATTTTGCAGATTTGCAATCGACTCTAAGCAAGAATTTTTTATTCGATAAGTCGCTTTCGAATTTTTGTATACATAAAAACAATAGACAATATTTCCTTTTTAACGTAAAGTAATTAACTCTAGGTCCTCTCAAACTCCTGAAGTGAAACGGAGTAATGATTCTTTATTATGAATTCTTTGTTTAAGAATTCCACCATAACCAATATCAGAAGTATCTGTTTCAACAATTTTAAATGCATCTGGATTAGAAATAGCAAGACAAGGAATTTCTTTAATTCTTGTTTTAATCTTTTTAACAGCCTTAGTATGTTCAGTAGTCCAATTTGGAGGATTTTTCTTTAATTTTTCAAATAGTGGCTTAGCATCAAGAGCTAATTCTTTATAAAATTCAGCAATATAATTTAGAATTCCAAGAAATCTCTGTAATTGATTTTATCTTTTATTTCATCAAGATATTTTTCAGCAAATATTATGGCTCTTTCAATAGGGAAAATAGTCCCTTCCTTAATAATATGTCCTAGAAATTTTATATCTGTTTGAAAGAGTTTAATCTTTCTAGCAGAAACGACTATTCCTGCTCTTTTTACAACATTTATAAATGTATTCAGATGTTTAAAATGTTGATCAATAGATTCTAAAATATTATAACATCATCAATATACACAATTATAAATGCTGTATAAGCATTAAATATATCATTTAAAATTTTCTGAAATTCAGAAGGAGCATTTTTTAGTCAAATGGCATAACATTTCACTCATAATATCCAAATGGAACTGTAAAAGCTGTTTTATAACGATCTTCTTCTTTTATTTGTATTTGCCAGAATCCTGACTTCATATCAAATTTTGACATAATTTTTGCTGAATAAAGCCAATTCAAAAGATCTTTTTTTTAAGAATTGGATATCTAATCCATCTCAAAACTTTATTTAAAAGCTTGTAATTAATAACAAGTCTAGGAATTCCTCGTTCTAATTCTGCGGCATTTTCAACATAAAATGCAGGACAACTCCAAGGGCTTTCTAAAGGCCTAATTAATTTTTTGTGTAATAACTCTTCGATTTCTTTTTTACATATTTCTAAAAGTCTAGGACCCATAGCAACAGGTCTAGCTTTAGTAGGGATTTGGGATTCTTTAAAGTCTACCTCATAAGGCAAGGAAACAACATGTTTCTTTCTTTCCCAAAAAGCATTAGGAATATCTGCACATATAGTTTTCTCAATATAATTTTGTAAATCTTTTATCCTATTTTGCAAATAAGGAGAAGAAAGCTTTTCTTTAAGCCTTTTAAAAGTAATTTCTTGAGAAAGAGAATTTAAAATTTTTCTTTTCTAGAAATTGTTTATTGAATCATATCAATAGTATGAGTTTCTGGTGAGTCACAAATTGAAATGTTAACTCATTACCTTGATAATACAGGTAATTCCCTTTTCAGAAATATTTTTTATGGGATAAAGCATAAGTAAGAAAGGGTTTCCAAGAATAACATCATGCGATAGATTTTTACCATTATAAATGGCATTTCCAAACAAATTCCATTATTGCAAATAGAAGTATTTTGTAATTTTGTATTTAACAAATAATTTTCTTCCATCTGCAGCATTTTAAGGATTTCAGCTGTTTTTGCAAAATACCTGGAGGGTACAATGCCTTCGTTAATGCAATTTAAATCTGCACCTGAATCAATCATAGCAATAGCAGAGAAATAATATTCTCTATGAACAACTCGATCAATCATATTGATAAAAGTCAAAGAGTCTAACTCTTCCTTTTTCAATATACTATCCGTATCTTCATCACTAGATGGATCATTCAGAGACTTTATCTCAAGAGTAGTTATCCTAGCTTTAAGCTCTTTGTATTTCTTGTTTTAAATTTTTATCTCATGTCTTAACTCTACAGTAGTAACTTCTACAGCCGTTGAAGTAGAAACATTAGAGTTTTTAACTCTATTCATAATATCCTTGAAGTTATAAACTTCAGGCTCTTTTAGTTTTAATTTTTTCTCTTTCTTTTGATCTTTATGAGATTCTAAGTAATTTAGTAACGTTAATTTCTTTCTTGTGGATCTGGAATTTTATCTAAGATCCAAGAAGAAATTTTCTTCTTTGGTTAATACAAATAATTCATTAGCTTGACTTAAAGCCTTATAATAATCACAATTACCTTCACAGGTAGTATCATTATTATGATTACTTGATTCTTCCGAATTTTCTCCTTCACTTTCTGATGAATTACCAGAATCCTCTTTTTCTTTTTCAGAATCAATTTCTGTTTTGATTTTTGTTATAACAGAAATTTTTAGATTTTTTTTTTTCTTGATCAGAATCTTCTATAAGAAGTTTCTGTAAAGCTTTTTTAAACTTTTCATCAATCTCTAAACTCTGACTTTTCTTTTTCATTTTACACTTATTAGCGTAATGGCCTAGGGCATGACATTTCCAACATACCGGAAATTTTCTCTTTTTATAAGAACCATCTCTCTTTTTTCTTTTCTTATATTCCTTTTGATTTTCTTCTAGTTTATTATTCTTTTTACGGTAATGTTTTCTACTAGAAGAACTATTTGATTTAGGAGGATTATTAATCCTTTTCTTACTAGTCAATTTTGGATTTATAAATCCTAATTGTTCACAGAAATCACCAAGAATTCTTTTGCCAAAATTTTTTTCCTTTTGTATCTGTTTGTGTAATTTAATTTCAGTACATAACAAATTCCTTCAGCAATGATTTCTGAAGCAAGATCACCATAAGTACAAGGTGATAAGGAATAATACCTTGTTGTTTATGTTTTATACGGGTTTTTACCCTCTCAGCAAAGAAATGAGGAAGTCCTAATCAGAACTTTTCTTTCCAAAATTCATGCTGACTATCTTCTCTAGTAAATATTTTAGAAAAGAACACATCTTTATACCATTTGAAATGGGATAGACTATGACACTTTAAGTTCATAAGCTGTTCTTGAGTTTTATCAAGCTGTAATGAAGTACTACCAATAAAATGTTTTGCTATTGTATATATGAGTGTATTAACACAGTCAGTAGTTTGAATATTATTTTCAATTTTTACTGCATTTAATATATGCAATTTTGCTTCATCTGATAAATGAAAATCCCACCAACCTTTAAGTTGGCCAGTAAATCCTTGTATAATAGCTTTAGCTATATCAGGATCATTGTTGCCTTTAAGGCGACAAGCAGTAGCATACATAGTGATATAATGCAATTTTGTCTGAATTTGATATTCAGTATGACAATCTATATTCCACTCATGAATGGAAGTTCCGTCAAATGATGCACCAACAAGATAATTTTCTTGTTCTTCTATAAGAAGATCTACAGGTGTTGGCCTATGATAATAAGGTTTTTTATTATTATTATTTTCCAAAATCAATTTTATTAATCTCATAAGGTCTATATAACTCTTTTTTGAACATTTCTTCTAAATGTTGAATTTGTTCTCCTTCTTCTTGATCAGAACTTTCTTCCTCTATATCAGAATTTTTTTCTGGCTCAATAAGAGGTGCAATTTCTCTAATCTCAAGTTTTTGTAATCTCTTTGCGATTTCTTTCAACATTTCTTTATTCTGAAGATTTATTAATGTTGATATTAATCTGTTCAGAGGATAAAGGTTTAAACAAAACCTTTTCTTTTTCAAAAAGGGAATTACTAGTACTAGGTATTTCTATGATATCTTTTTTAAAATGTTTATTAACACTTTGTTCTACTCTAGTGAGTTGTTTTCCGATAGTATGTAAAGACAGATTTGTGAAGTTGTTTTGTTCAACAACTGCTTTTAACTCACTGTCTTTCCTATAAGGGGTAGCAATAACTTCTTCCTTATCTATTTTTATAGATAAATTAACTTCTGGAGGGTATATGCTTTTAATAAGCTTACCTTTAGTAGTAATGAAGTTTTGATATGCGGAGTTAATAGTGGCTATAACAACCTCATCAGAAAATTTTGGAAATTTTTCTCTTTTAAAGAGTTCAATCATTTTAAAGAAATCAAATTCTTCATTCATTTTATTAATAAATTTCTTATAGGTTTTAAACCATTTTTTGCTTTTCTTTAGATTTTAAAGAAACCATTTTCTTTTTATCTCATTATCTGGAGAATAAATAATTCTCTTTATTTTACCTTCAAAAGGAAATTCTAGATCATTATCAAAAGTTATGGTATTTATACCAAAAACACTTCTTTCATCTTCATATCCCATATCAGAGGGTGTAGGTGATCTTCTCTTAGATGTAGAAGGTATATCAATTTTGTATTCAGGTTGACTAACTCCATCAAGAGTATTCTTAAGAATAACTTGTTCTTTTTGTATCCTAGATAAAGGGATAGAGGAAGTAGAATTCCTTTTAGGAATTATATCTTCTTTAGGATCTGTTTGCGTAATAAGCCGAACAGTTCTTTCTTTAGAAAATTTAATTTCTACGGTTCCATCTTGATATTCAATAATTTCCATCTTCAAGGATCCATTTATCTGGAAGTACTTGATCCCACGAAATAGTTTTAGGGACAACAGTATTACTTTTAGCTATGTCTGTAATAAACATAGTTGTCGTTTTAGGATCTTGATTAGAAATTTTTTTTTCTCATATCCGGGACAACCGTGTTCATAGCTTTATGACATATTCTAAAAATAAGAATTACATTCTGTGTTCCAGGCATCATATCAAATCCTTCCGATTTAATATCTAAACATAAAGCATGTTTCAAATTAGGGTCTGCTAAAGAAACAGTGTAGTCCAGAAAGAATGAAAAATATATCGGACCATCACATAAACTGGATTCAACAACTCCTAATAAGGAATCATGAAATTTATTATGCCTTTTATCACGTACAACAATTAATGCGGATGTATTTAATCCTAGTCTAGTTGCAGGTTTTAATGCAATCTGTACCATACCAATATGCAAATATTTATAATTTTCTCTATGTAAAGCTATAAGCTTTTCAAAAAATAAATGAAAGGAACTATATCCTTCAGATAAAGGAATAGATTGTTCAACAGTCTTGACCACATAACCAGTTTTTCGAATAAAACTACCTGAACTTTTGTAAATTTTACCAGTTGGATAAACTGGCATTTTCCAGTTATTTAAATTGTTAATATTATCAGTAATAAGGATTTCAGTATTCTTATTATTATCCTGATTGCCTATATTGTCTTTAGAGTTAAAAGATAAAATTCTACTTAACTTATCCATAGACATTTCCTTATCACTGTCAATGGTTTACGCCAAAATCCCTAAACAGCCTTCACCGGCAACAACGGGACAACAACAGGCAATGCGACTTCGGGCCGAGGCCGTGGTTTCAAAGGAAAATCACTCTGAATAAGTTTTATAGAAGTTTAACTCTTAACTGGTACAGACAACATAGACTCTTAGGCTAATAATAATGAAACTGATTTCTCATGTTTTTTCAGTACTCTACGTCTACTATCCAATTGATGTTCAGAAAACTCAATCCAACGTCCAACCTTCTCTACGAAGACGAACTATAAGTTCTTCAAAGTGTTTAATATCAGTTTTACAATAAGTAATCCTTGTTTTAAGGGATTTCAAGTAACGAGGCCAATCTTTACCGATTAATACATAATCATTATCAAAGTACCAAATTTCTCCTCTATAAGGAGGCATCTACACACCTAATGCAGAGACCGGGGACAGGAACTTCTTCTGGTCTTGGGTTCTTCACTTCAGTCCAACTGCAGAACCAGTTTTTCGAATAAAACTGCCTGAACTTTTGTAAATTTTACCAGTTGGATAAACTGGCATTTTCCAGTTATTTAAACTGTTATTAATATTATCAGTAATAAGGATTTCAGTATTCTTATTATTATCCTGATTGCCTAAATTGTCTTTAGAGTTAAAAGATAAAATTCTACTTAATTTATCCATAGACATTTCCTTATCACTGTCAACGGTTTACGTCAAAATCCCTAAACAGCCTTCACCGGCAACAACGGGACAACAACAGGCAACGCGACTTCGGGCCGAGGCCGTGGTTTCAAAGGAAAATCACTCTAAATAAGTCTTATAGAACCTTAGCTCTTAACTGGTACAGACAACATAGACTCTTAGGCTAATAATAATGAAACTGATTTCTCGTATTTTTTCAGTATACTACATCTATTATCTAATTCTCGTACGTAATATTCTAACCAACCGTCAATCCAACCTTCACTGCGAAGATGAGCTATAAGCTCTTCAAGATTTCTAATATCAGTTTTACAACAAGTAATTTTTGTTCTAAGAGATTTCAAGTCATGAGGCCAATTTATAGACGAAAAACTGCACTCCATCGCCTTCCTCAGAGTCCCAGAAGAGCCGAGAACATCAATAATTGCAACTTTTACTATTCATTACTGTTCATGAATAGTGACTTTTACTGTTTGTATACTAACTTGTCGGCCGCCTTTTACTGTTCATGAATAGTATTTACTGTTTGTGAACAGTTCTTTTCTACAATAACGTAAGCGATGACATCAGATTTTACTGTTGGTGATGTAAGCAATGACGTCAGCTACAGGTACGGGTCCTGTACATCTTGCATAGAGTCGACCGGTTCTGTGTTTTGACTCATTTCTTCATCATCTGAGGATTCCAGAATTTCTCTGAGCTGCTTTTTAAGCTCTTGCTTTGAAGCTTTTGACAATAATTCTTTAAGAATTTCAGCAACTTGTTTTGTGATTTTTCTTGACAGGGTGGTTTAACCGGTTCGAGATTAATAATCCCTTTTACCGAAAAGATTGAGTCTTTGAAGAATTCAAATTTATCCCACCACTTGATAAGGATCTTCTTCCTAAATAAGGAATATTACTAAATTCTTCTCCAAGCTTTTGTAAAGATATGTGGATAATAACCACATCCCATCTAACAATCCAGGGAATCTGATATAAGACTGCAAACATGAGCCCATGATTTTTCATAGTTTCATTTGTTTTAACAAAATCTTCAAAAACGGTTCTAATTTTATGTGGTAATGCATTGGGATATAATCCCCAATTAGAAAACCAACAGATAAACCAATTAGGAAAATTTATTGTTTTCTGGTCTTTAAATTGAATAAACCAGCTATGTTGTCTTTGCCTGTTTTCATAACAGAATGCTAGCTCTGCTTTGATATAATCAAAGTAATTGAAATAAATTTTATTTTTATGTGGGTTTCGGGAACGAGGTAATAATTCTTTAAACCTGTATAAGTCTCCTTCCCATTGTTCAAGTGTTATTACCTTATGAATATAGGCTTTTGAAAAGGCCCATTCTCCGCCAGATCTAACTGTGGAGTCAAATTGAACTGACCCAGTTCCAACAAGTATTTCTTGATAATACAAGAAATCTTTAGGGAAAAGGAATGGATCTGTAAAATTTTTCAAATAGAAGTTCATTACTTCTTCAGAAGAAAGATAAGAATATTTTTTCTCAATTGGTGATAACCAAATTGTTGATATTGGTATGTATGGATAAACATACTCTTTAACTGATGCAGATTTTACTGCCATCTTGTAGGCATCTTCGCGAAGCTTATTTTCTTCTGGGACAGCCTTTAAGGCTTCTTCTCTCAATATTTTTTCATCTTTTTCAAATACAAATTTATAAGATTTAGGGTCATAACCCTTGCTGGTACCTGCTCTATCTTTATCTCTATTCATGATTTACCCTGCAAAAATTCACGAGTTAGGAAATCAGGTAAAGAATTATTTGATCCTTTAATAAACTTGATATCAAAATCAAAAACAGATAAAATAGTTTCCATCTAGCAAAAATTTGTTTTGAAGCAATGTTTTTAACATCCTTTTGTAAAATTTCTTTCGTAGATTTGCAATCGACTCTAAGCTTCAATAAGTCGCTTTCGAATTTTTGTATACATAAAACAATAGACAATATTTCCTTTTTAACGGTAGAGTAATTAACTCTAGGTCCTTTCCAAACTCCTGAAGTAAAACGGACTAATGATTCTTTATTATGAATTCTTTGTTTAAGAATTCCACCAAAACCAATATTAGAAGCATCTGTTTCAACAATTTTAAATGCATCTGGATTAGAAATAGCAAGACAAGGAATGTCTTTAATTCTTACTTTAATCTTTTTAACAGCATTAGTATGTTCAGTAGTCCAATTTGGAGGATTTTTCTTTAATCTTTCAAATAGTGGCTTAGCATCATAAGCTAATTCTTTATAAAATTCAACAATATAATTTAGACTTCCAAGAAATCTCTGTAATTGATTTTTATCTTTTATTTCATCAGGAAATTTTTCAGAAAATGTTATGGCTCTTTCAATAGGGAAAAGAGTCCCTTCCTTAATAATATGTCCTAGAAATTTTATTTCTATTTGAAAGAGTTTAATCTTTCTAGCAGAAACGATTAATCCTGCTCTTTTTACAACATTTATAAATGTATTCAGATGTTTAAAATGTTGATCAATAGATTCTGAAAATATTAGAACATCATCAATATACACAATTATAAATGTTGTACAAGCATTAAATATATTTCATAATTTTCTGAAATTAAGAAGGAGCATTTTTTAGACCAAATGGCATAACATTCCACTTATAATGTCCAAATGGAAGTGTAAAAGCTGTTTTATAACGTTCTTCTTCTTTTATTTGTATTTGCCAGAATCCTGACTTCATATCAAATTTTGACATAATTTTGGCTGAATAAAGCCTATTCAAAAGATCTTTTTTATTAGGAATTGGATATCTAATCCATCTCAAAAAACTTTATTTAAAGGCTTGTAATTAATAACAAGTCTAGGAATTCCTCGTTCTAATTCTGTGGCATTTTCAACATAAAATGCAGGACAACTCCAAGGGCTTTTTTGAGTAATAACTCTTCGATTTCGTTTTTACATATTTCTAAAAGTCTAGGACCCATAGCAATAGGTCTAGCTTTAGTAGGGATTTGGGATTCTCTAAAGTCTACCTCATAAGGCAAGGAAACAACATGTTTCTTTCTTTCCCAAAAAACATTAGGAATATCTGCACATATAGTTTTCTCAATATAATTTTTTAAATCTTTTATCCTATTTTACAAATAAGGGGAAGAAAGCTTTTCTTTAAGCCTTTTAAAAGTAATTTCTTGAGAAAGAGAATTTAATTTTTTTTCTAGAAATTGTTTTTTGAATCATATCAATAGTATGAGTTTTTGGGTGAGTCACAAATTGAAATGTTAACTCATTACCCTTGATAATACAGGTAATTCCCTTTTCAAAAATATTTTTTATGGGATAAAGCATATGTAAGAAAGGGTTTCCAAGAATAACATCATGCGATAGATTTTTTACCATTATAAATGGCATTTCCAAACAAATTCCATTATTGCAAACAGAAGTATTTTGTAATTTGTATTTAACAAATAATTTTCTTCCATCTGCAACATTAAGGATTTCAGTTGTTTTTGCAAAATACCTGGAGGGTACAATTCCTTCGTTAATGCAATTTAAATCTGCACCTGAATGAATCATAGCAATAGCAGAGAAATAATATTCTCTATGAACAACTATGGTTACTTTCGTGTGCCATATATGAGTTATAACTCGATCAATCATATTGATAAAAGTCAAAGAGTTTAACTCTTCCTTTTTCAATATACTATCCGTATCTTCATCACTAGATGGATCATTCAGAGACTTTATCTCAAGAGTAGTTATTCTAGCTTTAAGCTCTTGTATTTCTTGTTTTAGAATTTTTATCTCATGTCTTAACTCAGCAGTAGTAACTTCTACAGCCGTTGAAGTAGAAACATTAGAGTTTTTAACTCTATTCATAATATCCTTGAAGTTATAAACTTCAGGCTCTTTTAGTTTTAATTTTTCTCATTCTTTTGATCTTTATGAGATTCTAAGTATTTTTGTAACATTAATTTCTTTTCTTGTGGATCTGGAATTTTATCTATAAGATCCAAGAAGAAATTTTCTTCTTTGGTTAATACAAATAATCCATTAGCTTGACATAAAGCCTTATAATAATCACAATTACCTTCACAGGTAGTATCATTATTATGATTATTTGATTCTTCAGAATTTTCTCCTTCACTTTCTGTTGAATTATCAGAATCCTCTTTTTCTTTTTCAGAATCAATTTCTGTTTCGATTTCTGTTATAACAGAAATTTTTAGATTTTCTTTTTCTTGATCAGAATCTTCTATAAGAAGTTTCTGTAAAGCTTTTTTAAGCTTTTCATCAATCTCTAAACTCTGAATTTTCTTTTTCATTTTACACTTATTAGCGTAATGACCTGGGCATGACATTTCCAACATACCGGAAATTTTCTCTTTTTATAAGAACCATCTCTCTTTTTTCTTTTCTTATATTCCTTTTGATTTTCTTCTAGTTTATTATTCTTTTTACGGTAATGTTTTCTACTAGAAGAACTATTTGATTTAGGAGGATTATTAATCCCTTTCTTACTAGTCAATTTTGGATTTATAAATCCTAATTGTTCACAGAAATCACCAAGAATTCTTTTGCCAAAATTTTTTTCCTTTTGTATCTGTTTGTGTAATTTAATTTCATTACATAAACAAATTCCTTCAGTAATGATTTCTGAAGCAAGATCACCATAAGTATAAAGGTGATAAGGAATAATACCTTGATGTTTATGTTTTATACGGGTTTTTACCCTCTCAGCAAAGAAATGAGGAAGTCCTAATAAGAACTTTTCTTTCCAAAATTCATGCTGACTATCTTCTCTAGTAAATATTTTAGAAAAGAACACATCTTTATACCATTTGAAATGGGATAGACTATGACACTTTAAGTTCATAAGTTGTTCTTGAGTTTTATCAAGCTGTAATGAAGTACTACCAATAAAATGTTTTGCTATTGTATATATGAGTGTATTAACACAGTCAGTAGTTTGAATATTATTTTCAATTTTTACTGCATTTAATATATGCAATTTTGCTTCATCTGAAAGATGAAAATCCCACCAACCTTTAAGTTGGCCTGTAAATCCTTGTATAATAGCTTTAGCTATATCAGGATCATTGTTGCCTTTAAGGCGACAAGCAGTAGCATACATAGTGATATAATGCAATTTTGTCTGAATTTGATATTCAGTATGACCATCTATATTCCACTCATGAATGGAAGTTCCGTCAAATGATGCACCGACAAGATAATTTTCTTGTTCTTCTATAAGAAGATCTACAGGTGTTGGCCTATGATAATAAGGTTTTTTATTATTATTATTTCCAAAATCAATTTTATTAATCTCATAAGGTCTATATAACTCTTTTTTGAGCATTTCTTCTAAATGTTGAATTTGTTCTCCTTCTTCGTGATCAGAACTTTCTTCCTCTTTATCAGAAATTTTTTCTGGCTCAATAAGAGGTGCAATTTCTCTAATCTCAAGTTTTTTTAATCTCTTTGCGATTTCTTTCAACATTTCTTCAGATTCTGAAGATTTATTAATGTTGATATTAATCTTTTCAGAGGATAAAGGTTTAAATAAAACCTTTTCTTTTTCAAAAGGGGAATTACTAGTACTAGGTATTTCTATGATATCTTTGTCAAAATGTTTATTAACACTTTGTTCTACTCTATTGTTTTTCGGTAACGGTAAATTTCATTAATAAAGTAATGTATAAATAGTAAAACAATCCAAGCATCAAGCATCAAGCATCAAGCATCAAGCATCAAGCATCAAGCATCAAGCGGTACCCCTGACAGGCCAGGGGATTCGCCAAAGTCGATATAATCCTCGAGAACTAACAGAGTCAGGTAAATCAATGCTAATTATCTTCTGCCTCATCTCATCAACCACTATCCTAGCAATAGTGGAGCTCGGCCGCATACTATGCTGAAAAACTCTTCTATTACGTTCGTGCCAAATATGATAGACAATAGCCGCTAACAAAGCTCTGTATGCCGCCTGCACTATATGTCGGCCAGTCCATCTCTTCGACGCCCATGCAATATCAACTGCCCATGCTCGGTTCGGCCAAGTGAAGCGAACCATTCCCTTCAGTATTCGGATACACTGCCGAGAATAGTTGCACTGAAAGAAGAGGTGCTCATGTGTCTCCATCTCCCGACCGCACAGCACACAAACCCCTCCTAAGTGAGATAGCCAGGGTTTATCCATCGTCGAAAGTTTATCAAGTATAGCCATCCATAACACAAACGAGTACCTGGGTATCTTACAAGGGCCTAAAAGTAGTGAATACCACCCTACCTTAGGTCCATGATTACGAAAAATATCATAGACAGCCTTTGTAGAAAAACCGCCTCCTCTCCATAGAATAGAGTCACTACCCTTGTGAATAATCGGTAGTACGTGTAAAATTTCAATACATTCCAAATCCATGATAGGAGGCCAACTCCAATTTCCATCCACAAGTACCGCGGAGAGTTTTGCTGCCTCCTGTATGTTCGTCCTGCTAGGGCTCTCGGAAATCGTGTGATCAAGGAGCGAGGCTATGCCACGGGTCATGCCAAAGAGAGAACGATTCCCATTACCAATCTTGAACTCAATATAGGGAAGAAGTGCGGTTCTTAATCGTAGGATCTTCCTCCAACCCCAAGAGCCTCCTTTCACGTCCACCGTCCATACTGATTTATGCCGCAATCGAGTATGAGCAATCCGTTTTACCCAAATGGACGACTGGTTGTTCTGGATCACATTCCAAAGGTGGCGACTCATAAGTGCTTTGTTGAGGGCAAGGATATCCCGGATTCCTTGTCCGCCTTCCTCAATCGGTTTACACACCACACTCCATGCCACCTTTGGATATCCCACTGCTGAGTTTCCTTTCCACAAGAAGGTACGCATCTTTTTTTCCACCTCTCTGATGACCCCTTTCGGTAATATGAAGGCCATTGCCCAGTAAACTTTACTGACATGAGCACCGATTTGATCAATTGAAGTCTCCCCGCAAAGGACAACTGAATGCTTTCCCATCCTTTAATCCGACTATCAATTTTAAGGAGAAGAGGCTTACAATCCGAAATTGATAACCGCGAGGCTAAAAGAGGAAGTCCAAGGTACCTGAGGGGAAGGTGACCCTCCTGGAAATGTAGTGCTGCAAGTAGTTGTTCCCGGACATCCTTGCTGAACGGGAGAGAATAAGCTGACTCTTTTGTGGATTGGCATGTAGCCCGGACAGTTTGGCGAACTCGTCCAGCCCGTGTCTAAATACCCGAACCGAATCCACATCAGCTTTACAGAAGAGGAGGAGGTCATCTGCAAAGCAAAGTTGGAATAATCCAAGCTCCTTGCACGCCAATGGAAGGAGAATCCCTCATTCTGATCAATAAGTTGTAGTAACATCAACTGCAGAACCTCCATAATCAGAACGAACAAGAACGGGGACATCGGATCCCCTTGTCTTAACCCCTGGAACCCTTGAAGAAACCGTGAGGGTTCCCATTGATGCATACCGAGAACATAGGAGTAGTGACACACTCCTCAACCCATCCAATAAAGGTGCCCGGAAATCCAAACATTTGTAGCACGGCACTAAGGAAATCCCATCGACCGTGTCGTATGCCTTCCGCAAATCAACCTTCAAGGCACATCTCATTGGCAGCCCTGTCTATTATATCCCGCGAACAACTCCTGAGCAAGGAGGATGTTATCTCCAATAGAACGGCCCGGGACAAATGCATTCTGGGATGGGCTGATCAGCTTGTCTAGCACAAGTCTCAAGCGCTGTACAATTATCTTGGTAATAACTTTTAAGTACGTTACAACAAGATATGGGACGGAAATCAGAAACCGTGGATGGAGCCCGTACCTTAGGAATGAGAGCAAGTATAGTGGTGTTGACCTGTTTCAACAGTCGACCTGTTGTAAAGAATTCCAGTATAGCCTTAATCATCTCCTCACCAATAACCGGCCAAGCTGCTTTATAGAAACCCGATGAGTATCCATCCGGGCCTGGCGCCTTATCCTCAGCAATGTCAAAGAATGCGTCTTTAATTTCCTCCCGTGAAACCGATTGAACTAGCGCCTGACTCTCCTCCTGTGTTAGCACATGGCGTGCCCAAGGACGTAAATATCTCAAGTCAATGAATTCTCGCCGTCTGTCACCCCGAGCAGTCGCTGATAGAAGGAGACGAACTCATTCACTACGCCTCTTGTGTTGTGAGAGTATGGCCATCCTCATTATAATTTGGAAAACCCGCTTGGATGCCCGTCTCATAGCCACCTTTCGGAAGAATATCCGAGAGCATTGATCCCCCCTTTTAACCATTGGATCTTGGCTCGTTGTTGAAGCATGACCTGTTCAAGTTTCGTCGCCTTGAAGAAACCAATTTGCAGCACTTCTCAAGGCGAGCAATAGAGTATTATGTCTGTCTATTGCAACAATTGCTGCACCGTGGCCAGAATTCCGCCGCTAGTTTAACATTCACGGAAAGGTCCCCTTTCTTCTTTCTAAGTGTGCGGAAAACCGGTTTCAAAGCACGTAGTTTCCGTGTAACAGCATACAGTGATGTACCCTCAATTCTGTGCCTCCAAACATTCTGCACTAGAGTAATAAATTCCAATGACATCGTGAGGTAATTATCAAAACGAACATACTTACCGTATGTTTATCAGTATCTCCTCGGAGCACAAGTGGGGAGTGATCGGAAGTCCGAGCGTTAAGACATTGATAATGCGAATTCGGCCACAGTCGTAGCCAAGCATCATTAACCAGCATTCTATCCGGACGTTTCCATAGGCTACGATCTCCTTCACTGCAATTATGCCAAGAAAAAGTTCTCCCTGAACCGGTAGGTGAATTAATCCTGTGCCTAGGATACAATCCCGGAACTCGTTCATGGCCAGGTGAATATCTGCTGAGGCTCCACACACCTCACTCATATCCACCACTGTATTAAAGTCACCCCCAACAATCCACGGCTCATCAAAAAATAGAGTCAGCCAATGTCACTAAACTCTGCCACAACCCCCGTCTACTGACACTATCATTAGCACCATAAACGACAGTAGCTAAGACAGACAGATGAGCACAACGAATATTATGCGACAGTGTTATAATTGGACATCCAAATTCAGCACATCCACATCAAGTAATTCATCATCCCATGCAATCCAAATACGGTTACTAGGCATATCATAATCAGTGAACCAAGACCATTGTGGCAAAAAGGTTTTACACGCAGGACATTAACGGCAGAGACTCAAGTTTCTAAGACCAAGAAAGTTTAACCTGAATTCGTTTACAAGCTCCTTCACTGCCACCTGATGGTCTCGCCTGTTCAGTCCTCGAACGTTCCAAAAGGCTGCATTCATTATGTCACATTTTTGCAAGGGCTGCTTATAGGACCCGATCAGAATCACCATCATCAGTTAACAATAAAGCATCAAACGGATTATACACAAACTACCGCTTTGCCCTTGTCAATTTTACTTCTAACGTCAGTTCCAATCTCCATATCTACAGTTCCTCTTTTCTCAGGTACCTTGTGCTGA
>JACGWL010000139.1:0-37588 GCA_034509725.1 Sesamum angolense
TAAGAAGTATTCAAACTGGGTTAGACACTATCGTAAAATTGGAATATTTACATTTTTATCTAAAGATCCGTTCTAGGTATGATTTGATAAATGAGCCACGTCAGTAGGAGTTGGTGTGGAGTTCAATGTGCTTAGTGTATAAACGTCGTTTCTATTCGGGAATGAGCGTTAAGATGTTTGAGAAACATTAAGACACATAAAATTTGTTCACGAAATTCTCCATAAAAGAATTAGATTCCTACATTAGGGTCGAGCTATTCAAACTCAATCTGGTTGACTGATGACGAGAAAAGCTCATAGCTCGATAGATTCCCCGACGTTGTGGCGAAGACAACGAAAGTTGTTGGTTTGGTGTGTGTTTGCCTATTGGTGTATGCTTAGGGCATGACACAACGTATATTGGAAATACACCAATTGACAATAGACAGTTGTCAAGAACAGTCTTTAATTCCTGAATAAGGATTAAAGAAGTGTGTTTGATACACGATTTGTGGAGAGTTAATTCTGGAAGGCTAAAGCGATACTAGCTTCCAGAGTCATGTGAATAACAGATAAGTTTTCAAAGTATAATCACGTTCGGACTTGATGGTAGGCATGGTAGCTTGGAGGGATTTCAAGCAAATGCCCCATCTTAAAAGTTGAATGTGGGGCGACTTTAATAAGTCAATCTAGGAAAGTGGTTTGGATATAAAAACAACATCCATTCGATGGATGCGGTGCCTAGCACAGCCAAGCCAGTTGTAGCCTTAGAGGCGAACAACCGGCTAGGCAAGAGCCTTATGGGCCCGAGATCTCATCACAAGATCTGCGAAAATTCTTAGATAACAACCATCTGCAGGCAGCGATGGTAAAGGAATACACGGTTAGACCGTGTAATCCAGCAGAAAATAAAGTAGTCCCACGAAACTGGTCAGTATCGTAGATTGCTCATGGCTCAGAAGGTTCTGAGCGACATGGGTAATTGGCTTAATGGTCAAGTGGGAGATGTTTGGATGAGTGACCCAAAGCCAATTGGATTGGTTGTTCTTCATTCGACAATCTTTATCAAATATTATTAGATTGGTGAATATGGTAAGAATTCATCAAGATGGCAATATGTTTCATTGAGCTTACCACTGATATTGAACGGGATTTCAATGTCACAACGAAATGCCCACGGATCGAAAAGTTAACCCGTGGAGATGGCTGCGCATAAGTTTGGCAGCTATGAAACCAACTCCTGAGGGTCGGTCTGGAACGTTCCAAGTCGAGGACCTCGAGATTAGGCATCAAGGATCCTATGGAGACTTGCACTAAGTACTGCAGCCGTGTTTCGTCGGCAGGAGACATAGGTCGTCTGTGCAGTTTTAATGGGTTAGTTGGCAAGGTAGTCAACTAATTGAAGTGACTAGCGGGAATCGTCATATGGAAGCCTCTTAAGATTTGGTCGGTTTGACTGGGATTCCCAGTTCCGATAGTACGAGAATTAGTCCTCTGACTTGAGGAATCATGGCAGTCACGTGCATACGAAGACTGTATCTTGGATATGGCAAGCGGTGGCTGTGTAATGAGGCATGGTCATCATAAGCCTTATCCAGTGCACTCGGAGTATGTAGCGAGGACGGTGGATTCCAACAGAGGATATGTCCCATGTCATTATATGACAGAGAGTTCTCCAATGCACCTTGAGATGGTCTAGACTCTAAAAAGTATTTGCCAAGCGATTGATCGATTAGGGATAGTTTCCTAGATGGATCAGTAGAGTAATCGCATCTCGAGTGTTAAGCATAGTTGCCTAGTCAAGGATGGGAACCAATACCCAATTCCATGCCCTAGACTATGGCCAGGAGACGGTTGACAGTAGGACCGTACTCGTATGGATTCAGAGCCTAAATATTCACGCCATCATTCACCTAGTCTCTATGCCATGGACTGTTGCTAGACACCACCCATGAACGCGGCCATTTGGATTAAATCGAATCGAATAATTAATAAATTAGAATTTAAAACTAATTATGTTGGTCACACACATGCTCAAGTCAGAAGCTGAAGAGACCTAAAGAGTCACACCTACCACTATAAATGGGATATATAATTAATTTGGAATTAATTCTAAGAGTTTAGATTAATTTAGTTGGATTAAATTAATCTTTGAAAGAATAAATGATTCATTTATATACAATCCATTGGATGGATGACTTAAAATTAAATTAATTGGAATAAAATTAGAATTTCAAGTTAGCTAGTAAAATTAATTGGATTAATTTTATTGGGCTTGGTCAAAATTTATAAATTAGATTTTATAATTGAAAGAGAGAGCATGGGCTTGGATCTTTTTAATTAGATTAAAAGATAAGGAGTTTAATGTTGGGCTTATGATTAAATTAAATTTAATAAGTCCATAGACGTGGGCTTGATCCTATCGAGCCCGATTCCATTAAATACAAGCCAAGACCTTGGTTGGACCTTGGCTTAAGTCAAGGAGGACAATTTTGGAAGGTCCTTTGGCTGATTTCTTTGGCAAAATTCGTGTTAAGGGTGGCTAGGGTTAGGATGGTTGTTTTGGAGCCTAACTAGGTTAGGACTCCTATTGTATGACTTGGTCATATATATATTCATTAAACCCTAGCACACACCAACTCATACTAGCCTATCAAAACCTCACAAAATTCATGCCTCTCTCTCTCTCCTATGTTCTCCATATCAGTTTTTTTTTTTTCATTTGGTCTTGGAGATCAAAGAAAAAAATGAAAGAGAGATCAAAACGTTAATTCATAGCGAATGTTTTTGAACTCCATCTCTCTGTTGGAGATTTTTTCTAGCACGAAATCTCCATCCTTTAGTGGTGGTGTGTCATTCTTGGGAGGATCTCAAGATCGAGGTCTCGTCGTGGACAGATCCAGAAACGAAAACGGAGAGGAGACAATGCTTGTAGCCGTACGAGAAAAGCGACAAAGGTAAAACTTCATTTTTTGCACCTTCTGTTTTTCTCGTATTTCTTGGCCAATGTATTATTTGATACACCGAACGCCCGGGAAAGATCAAGGGCACACCCCTTGATCAGAATTAATTTCGTTAATTATTGCTTGTACCGTTTTTCGATTATTCGTGCTTCCGCCACGCTTCCCGGGACGATCCGCTTCCTTCATCTTGGATATGGCGAGGGGTGCCTATGTCATGAGGTATGGTCATCATAAGCCTTATCCAGTACACTCGGAGTATGTAGTAGGGTTGGCAATTTCAACTCGAACCCGGAAAATCTGCCCCAGACCCGCCCCACGGGGCGGGTCTGGGATGCTATTTTTCGGGTTCGGGGCCGGTCTGGGGCAGCTAAAACCTGCCTCGGCTGGGTCCGGGCCGGTTACAGATCCTGTCTCGAACCCGCACCATTGGACCCGGCCCGGTCCAACTCGCTCTTTTTTTATTATATATTATTATTATATACAATATATATTATTAATTATATATATATCTGATTATATATATATATATATAACATATATATATAAAATACCAAAAATAAAAAATTAGTTGATAAAAAATTTAATAATTTAGATGAACGTATTTTATCTTATCCAATTCATTTTAGATAAATTAATAAAATATTTAAATCTAAACTGATATTATTTTTAAAAAATATTAATTTAATTATTTATAATTAATTAGGTCGGGACGGGCCGAGCATGGCGAGGCGAGGCAGGGGCTGGTTATGGGCTGGCAAAAATTAAATGAGGCGGGTCTGGTACGGGTCCAGGCGGGGCAGGGGCGGCTTATGGGGCTGACAAAAATTAAAATGGGGTGGGTCTAGTACGGGTCCAGGCGGGGCGGGGGCGGGTTATGGGTCTGGAAAAAATTAAATGGGGTGGGTCTTGAATTCGAGCGAACCCGTACCAGACCTGCCCGATTGCCATCACTAGTATGTAGCAAGGATGGTGGATTCCAAGAGAGGATCTGTCTCCTGTCAGCATATGACAGAGAGTTGTCCTATGCAATCTGAGATGGTTTAGATTCTTAAAGTATTTGGCCAAAGCGATTGATCGATCAAGGGTAGGTTTCCTAGATCAGATCAGTAGAGTAAATGCACCTCGAGTGTTAAGCATAGTTGTCTAGTCAAGTATGGGAACCGACACCCAATTCCATACCCTAGACTAAGGCCATAAGACGGTTGACAGTAGGACCGTACTCGTATGGATTTGGAGCCTAAATATTCACGCCAACATTCACCTAGTCTCTAGTGCCGTAGACTGTTGCTAGACGGCCACCTATGGTAACGGGCCATTTCCGATTATGGGATAAATAGAAATAATTAATTAAATTAGATTTGATTAATTCTATTGATCACACACGCCCAAGTCTAGCTGAGGATGAACCTAAATAGTCACACCCTACAACTATAATGGGATGTTAATTCTAGAAGAGTCGGATTAATTTAATTAGATTAAATTAATCTTTAGAGAGAATAAATGATTGGATCATTTATTTAGACCAATCCATTCGATGGATGACTTGAAATTTAATTAATTAGATTAATTAAAATTTCAAGTTAGCTATTAAAACTAATTGGATTAATTTTTATTGGGTTTGGTCCACTTTATAAATTGGATTTATAAATGAAAAGAGAGAGTATGTGCTTGGATCTTTTAATTACATTAAAAAGATAAGGAGTTTAATGGTGGGCTTATGATTAAATTAGATTTAATTTAAGCATATGAGACGTGAATTTGATTTTATCGAGTCTGGTCCATTAAATACAAGCCCAAGGCCTTGGTTAAACCTTGGCCAAGTATAGGAGGACATTTTGGAGGGTGTTGGCTGATTTTGGAAGCTTCAATTTCGTGCATGAGGGGGGGCTAGGGTTAGAATGGTTGTTTTGGAGCCTAACTAAGTTAGGACTCCTTGTATGTGTATTACTAGGTCATATATATACCTTCATTAAACTCTAGCCACACACACAAGACTTACTAAACTCTGCAAACCCTCAAAATTTTTGTTCTCTCTCTCCCATATGTTCTCCATCTTTAAGTTTTTCTTTAGTGGTGGTGTGTCATTCTTGGGAGAGTCTCAAGATTGAGATCTTGTCGTGGATGGATTCGAAAACGAAAATGGAGAGGAGACAATGCTTGTAGCCATACGAGAAAAATGACAACAGTAAATTTCTATTTACGTTTTTGCATCTTGTATTTTTATCGTGTATTCTTTGCCTATTCAGTTTAATTTTAATACACCAAATGCCCGAGAAAGATCAAGGGTACACCCCTTGATCAGGATTAAATTCTATTTTTTATAGTATGATTTATCATGTTTTTTATTTTTCGCGCTTCCGCCGCGCTTCCCGGGCCGATCCGCTTCCTTCATCTATGTCACTAGAGACTAGGTGAATAGTGGCATGAACATTTAGACTCCGATTTTCATATGGGCATGGTCCTACTGTCAACCGTCTTTCGGTCTCAATTTAGGACATGGAATTGGGCGTTGGTTCCCATCCTTGACTAGGCATCAATGCTTCATACTTGAGATGTGTTTACTCTATTGATCATCGTAGAAAATCTCTTCCCACCGATCAATTGCTATGGCCATAGACTAGAAGATTCTAAACCATCTCAAAATGCATAGGAGATCTCGTTGTCGCAATACTGACAGGGGACAGATTCTTTCTTGGAATCCATCATCGTTACATAATCCAACTGCGCTGGATAAAGCTTATGACGACCATGCCTCATGACATAGCCACTGCTCGCCATATCCAAGATACAGTCTTCGTATGCACGTGACTGCAATAATTTTTCATGTTCGAGGTCTAATCCCGTACTATCAGAATCAGTAATCTCAATCATACCAATCAAGCCTTAAGAGGCTTCCATATAACGATTCCTACGAGTCAATTTAGTTACCTTGCCAACTAACCCACTAAAATGCATAGACGACCTATGTCTCCTGCCGACGAAACACAGCTGCAGTAGTTAGAGCAAGTCTTAATAGGACCCTCAATGCCCTTTCTCAAGGTCCTCGACTTGGAAAATTTCAAACCGACCCTCTGGAGTTGGTTTCACAGCTGCCCAACCTATGCGCAGTCCAATTGAAGAAAGTGGATCAACCCGGGAAGCGTGGCGGAAGAGCGGAAAATCGAAAAAATGATAAATACAAGAATTAAATCCCAATCAAGGGGTGTACCCTTGATCTTTTTCCGGGAGTTTGGTGTAATAATTATAGATCTAATCATGCAATTCGGCCAATGAAATTAATAGAAAAACAAAAGCATAAACTAAATAGGGTTTCCTTTTATTTTTCTCCTTCAATCGGCAATTCGATAGATCTCCTCTCTAGCGTTCGTCCACGCAAGACTCCAACGTAGGAGGCCTCTAATATTGTCCACACCACACTAGAAGGTTAGATTTATCCTTGTGCTAGTAAGGATTAAATCCGTGGGAAGAAGAATCAAAATTACACTATGAATTAGTGTATTTCGATCTCCTTTGTTCTTCACTTGGTTCTAAACCAAGAAGAACTTCAAGAGAGGAGGAGAAGAATATTTTTGCTGATTGTTGGGGAGAGTGCACGAAATATTTTTGTGTTAAACAACAAAAATCGGCTAGGGTTTGTAAGTGGAAGAGTTGGAATGAAAAGGTTGAGATATGGAAGGAGACCTAGTCTTCCAACTTCCACAACTTTCTCAACCACTTCGCAAAACTCCTCTCCCACATTCCACAGACCTTATGCTCGAATTATTCAGCCAAATTTCAGCTATTTTCGACCTACCAAAAGTCAACATGGGCTAGGATTTGATGCATTTTGGACCGGATTCAATTTGCTTGTCCAACGAGTCAAATTGAGCCCATATAACATTCCTGTTGGACTTAATATTTAATCTAATTAAATAAAATGCCCAACAAAGAAAGTTCAAGTAAATATTTAATCCAATCCAATATTTACAAGTCCAAAAGACACATAATTATTTAAATGAATTCAATCCACTTAATTAATTAAACCCAACCAAGCATAACTAGTCCAACTAATTATTTCTAGCCCATTTCTAATTCATGATCTAATTCACTAATTAGATAGGTCCTTACTAATTAATTAATTATCCACCCACTAATTAAATATCCAAGCCTCTTAATTTAATCCAATCCCAATCAATTTAAAAGGCTAAGTTCAAAATTCAATTAATCCAATTAATTAATTTCAAACTATCCATCTAATGGATTATTCCTCATAAATGATCCAATCATTATACTCTCCAAGAATTAATTTAATCTAATTAAATTAATTCACCTCTTTCGGAATTAATTCCCTCACCTTTCGTGAATTGTGTGTGACTCTTTAGGTTCACCCTCATCTGGACTTGGGCATGCTATCATATAATTAATTTAATTTAATTTAATTAATTATTTCCGATTATCCCATAACTAAATATAGCCCGTTACCATGGGTGGTCGTCTAGCAACAGTCCATGGCACTAGAGACTAGGCGAATAGTAGCGTGAACATTCAGGCTCCTATTTCTATGGATACAGTCCTACTGTTAACTGTCTCCCAGCATTAGTCTAGGGCATGGGATGGGCGTCGGTTCCCATCCTTAACTAGGCATCTATGCTGCATACTGGAGATGCGTTTACTCTACTGATCATCGCAGGAAATCCCTTCCCACTCGATCAATCGCGATGGCCAAAGACTTGAAGAGTCTAAACCATCTTAAAGCGCATAGGAGATCTCGTTGTCACAATACGGACAGGGGACAGATTCTTTCTTGGAATCCACCGTCCTCGCTACATACTCCGACTGCACTGGATAAGGCTTATGATGATCATGCCCCATGGCACAGCCACCTCTCGCCATATCCAAGATACAGTTTTCGTATGATGTATGTCATGATTCCTTAAGTCCGAGGACTAATCCCGTACTATTGGAACCGAGATCCCAATCATACCGACCAAGCCTCAAGAGGCTTCCATATGACGATTCCTGCAATTCAGTTTAGTCAGTCGACTACCTGGCCAACTAACCCCCTAAAACTGCACAACGACCCACGTCTTATGCCGACGAAACACAGCTGCAGTACTTAGTGCAAGTCTTAATCTCGAGGTCCTCGACTGACGTTTTCTGACCCTCAAGAGTTGGTTTCATAGCCGCCAAATGCGCAGCCCAACTCCGTAGGTTTAATCTTTCGGTCTGTCGGCATTTCGTTGTGACATTGAAATCTCATTCAATGTCAGTGGTAAACACAACGAAAACAGACTGCCAACATGACAAATTCTTACTGTATTCATCAGTCTAATATTATTTGATAAAGATTGGCGAATGGCAAACAACCAATCCAATTGGCTTTTCGTCACCCATTCCAACACCAATTCCATGGGTTTAACCTTTTGGTCTGTGGGCATTTCGTTGTGACATTGAAAGCCTGTTCAATCTCAGTGGTAAGCACAACGAAACACATTACCAACTTGTTTAATTCTTACTGTATTCATCAATCTGATATTTTTTTATAAATATTGGCGAATGTCAAACAACCAATTCAATTGGCTTTTGGTCACCCATTCCAACAATCTCCCACTTGAGCATTAAGCCAATTACCCATGTCGTTCAGAACTTTCTGAGTATGTGCAATCTACGATACCGGCTTAGTTTTGTGGGTCTACTTAATTTTCTGCTGGATCTACACAGTCTAACCATGTATTTCCTTCACCATCACTGCCTGCATATGGTTGTTGTCTAAGAATTTCGTGGATCTTGTGATGAGATCTCGGGCCCATAAGGCTCTACCCTTAGCTTTGTCATTTGCCTCTAAGGCTACAATTGGCTCGACCGTGTTAGGCACCACATCCATGCAATAGATGCGGTATTTCGATCCAAACTACTTTCCAAGATCAACTTGTTAAAGTCGTCCCACATTCAATTTTTAAGATGAGGCATCTGTTTGAAATCCTTTCAAGCAACTATGCTTACCATCAAGTTTGAACGTGATTGTACTTTAAGGGCTTATCCATTATTCACATGAGTTTGAAAGCTAGTATCGCTTTAGCTTTCCTGAATACTCCCCATGAAACGTGTGTAATGAACACTTCTTTAATCATTTTTCACTTATTAAAGACTACGCTTGACAACTGCCTACTACCAATTTGTGTATTCCGAATATACGTTGTGTCATGCCCAAAGCATACATAACATCAGATCTATCACACCAAATCAACACTTTCGTGCTGTCTTCGGCACAGGCGTAGGGGATGTCCTAGACATCCAAGCTTTCTCATTAGTTAGACAAAACTGAATCTTGAACAACTTAAGCTTTCTCATCAGTCAATCATGACTGAGTCTCAAACAAATTGTTCTTTCTCATCAGTCTCCTATGACTGATTCTTGAATAGCTCGGCCCTAATGAAGGAATCCAATTCATTTTATGGAGAATTTCGTGAATAATTTTACATTAGTATCTTAGTGTTTCCCTAACATCTTTACCTCACTCTAAATGAGTAAGACGTTTACACACCAAACACATTGGGACTCACACCAACTCCCACTAACCTTGGGTTCATTCTATCATATCGTACCCAGCATGATCCTTTGATAAATTGTATATTCTATTTTTAAGAAGTCTATAACCTAGTTTGAACTTCTTAGTGAATCCTTAGGCTCCAAGCCATAGATTCAAAGTGATGCCCACATCGCTTCTCCTTATGTCCTTTTTGGATTAATAACTAATTACATGGACAAATAAGAATTGGAATATGGTCAGTTATGAATGTCATTAAATTACGAATGATGCTTTTGAGAAGTTGTATGAAAACCTACTCCCATTATTTTCTTGATGTGTATCGGACCATCCTATTAACTCAAGTACTTTGTAGGACGAGAGTTTCATCATACAATAATTGTCAATTTATTTCAGTGAAACACCGATCAAACAAAGTCCAATTTAGTTTGATTTCTTTCTTATAAGAGACCGTTCAACCGTGGTCCTTTCAAGAAGAACTTCACCGAGTGAAAATTACATCTTCATTTTCGATATTAAAAAATCCTCACTAAATACACACCTTCTCGATCCAATTGAAAGGTAATCAATTTGGTTCACCACTCTGAGTCTAATTATTTGAACCTTATCAAACAAAATTAGACTTGTGAACCCTCACACTGATCTTGTATATTTTTTTGACTCACAGATATCACATTGGATCCAATCCAACGTGCAACTGGTGAGCTCATTTTATCCCACAAAAAAGATTTTGCAGTCTCTCTCCTTCTTAGTAAAGATTTTGAAAGTTAATGGATACAAATCGCCTATTTCTATTACTATTTGAACCTATCAATCTTTCTCATCCTCAACTAGAAAAGATTGACCTACATGGACTATAAGTTTTGTTCTTAATTATCATTTTATTCTTTATTCGAGTATGTATAATCCAATTATGAAATAGTGAAAGTTAATGATCAACCTAGTAGACATGATTCCCATTTAATATCAGATAAAAGACTTTATTAATCAAAATATGTATCGAAATTGTCCAACAATAATTAAAAACACTATTTCGGTCATGCTAGGTTACATAAGAACCATCCTAACATTATCACCACTAAGCTTAACCAAGTCCCTAGTCTTTGCAGCAACAACTCCGCTATCGCTAAGCCTTAGGAGACCTTCTTGTTTCGACTTTTCTACTCCTCATCATCACCTGCAAACCACTTGTAGATTTATTAGCCTCAAGTATAGAATTAAGTGGATTCTCAAACATCTACAATGAGCATAAAATATTAGTAGATTATCATAATATTATGTTCAAGTTAAGGACTTGGACATCAGTCATTAACTCTCTCACTGCAAAAGCCCATCACTCTCAAATGGGTTCCGGAAAACCTTTTCCTAGTGGGCTTGAGGTCCACAAAGCAAACTTCTCCATGCCCGGCTTATACAATTCCTATGGAAATAGCATTGTGGGAGGTATCCAATATCATTCTCGACCTATGAGATATCCAATATACTTTGCCTCACCGTTTTCACGTAATTCCGAGGACTAAAAGCGAATCACGTTACTTGATGTTAGATCAGACCCATCAACCAAATCATAGCACAGACTATTGTCCCCCACGACTCGCGAGATAGGGAAATAGAAGCGTATTCACTTCGCTGGTAATAATAGTGCAGCTTCATTTTAGTCCAAACGTGTCACGACTCGTGAGACCACGTATGAGTGAAATCAGCTTCCTCACTACATTACTGTGGATGGAAGGCTTGGAAAAACAACGGTTGGTTAGTTTTTATTTATTGGGGTCTAAACCGAGACCTCATCCCAATTAATTTTTGCATGATAAATATATTCAATATATTAAACGGATTAAATAAAATGCATTGCATGCAAAATAAAAACCTAGCACGCCCCTATTGGATGATTACAAGCCCAAATACCTATGCGATCCACTGAGCCTGCAGTGGATCTATGGTCAATCTAAGGGTAGGCCTACGCTAGTACAAGCTTTTTAATCCATTAACAAATAATGGGCCTTGTAAATTCCTCTTTGTTCTCTTGGGCTCTCCATCGTGGGCTCCATCGAGCCTCTTCTCCATAGATCCTCTATGGACCATCCAATGACCTCCTCCATGAGCCTTCATCGCCTTGGACTTGCCATCCTTATATTTTATTTACAAGAAATAAATGTCCTCACCTCCTATCTACTCTCATTACATCAAAAAATTAAGAAACCCCAATCAGCAGTTGGGGGGAGTACAAAGGGAGGAAAAAAGCAAGCCTTATTATTCCAAGGCTAAAATGAGAAAGATAATAAAAAAATTAAGAGGCACGCAGGCCCAATCCAATAGAAATAAACCGTACATGCACAAGGACTTTATGATCATCCCATGTTAATCCAATTAACATAACAACAAACATGAAAATTAACAAACATGAAAATTAATCAACCAAATATTCATGCTCATGCATCCATATGAAAACCAATGTCATAAAGAATAATCACATATCCAAGTGCTAAAATACATGTAAAATTTTGTAATTTAAAAGTTGGACATAAGTGCATCTCATGCAAAATGATTAAGTGTGAAAATCCTTTTCTAATTAATTTTAGAAGGTACCTGATCTCATCCAAAATTAGAATCACCAAAAGTTAATTATTTTAGAAAAATGCAAAAAAAAACTCAAAAAAATAAAATTTTTAGAAAAAATAGAAAAAATTGGTCCAACCGACATCCATGACCAGCCGACGGCGCCCCTGCGCAGCGCACGCGCGGCCTGCTGCTGCTTGCACCGTTTTTCTAGAAAAACCCCTTTCTTTTTTTTATTTTCTGCAAATTCTGAAACCAAAAGAACCATTAATAAAGAAAATTAATTTTTTTTATAAATTCCCATATCCAAAATTTTAAAAAACACAATTAAACATGCATAAATCCTAGCACATAGATATACAACCTAAGCATAAAAAACTCATGGATCAAAGCCGATAAAATATGTAATTATGTTCCAAACACGTAATACATGTAAGATTCACTGACTATACATCGAACAGGGCTCTGATAGCACTTGTAGGAAGTGGGTCAGTGCGGGAAGCGCGATGGAAAAAAAAATTGAAAAAATACAGATATAAATAATAAATACTAATCAAGGGGTGCACCCTTGACCTTTTTCCGGGCGTTCGGTGAGTAAAAATACAGATCTAATCATGCAAAGACAAATGAATCTAAGAAAAACGAGAGCATAATATAAATAAAGATTACCTTTCATTTTTCTCCTTCCACCGACAATACGTGAAGATCTCTTTTCCGACATTCATCCACGCAATACTCCAACGTAGGAGACCTCTAATATCATCCAGACCACACAAAAATATTAGATTTATTCCTGTGCTGGCAATTATTAAATCTGTGGGAAGAGGAATCAAAATCACACTATGAATTAGTGTGTTTTGATCTCCTTTGTTCTTCACTTGGCTCTAAACCAAGAAGAACTTCCAGACAGGGGAGGAAGAAAGTTTTTCGCTGCTGATTCTTGGGGAAAGAGCCACGAAATTTGGTGGAAAAACAAAAAAAAATGGTTAGGATTAGCCAATTGAAGAGTTGGAATCAAGAGGTTGAGATATGGAAGGAAGACCTAGTCTTCTAACTTCCACATGACTCTCCACTTACCAAGACTTCTCCAGCACTTCTCCTAAACCTCTATGCACGAAATTTTTCCTTATTTTTCATCCAAAATTTAGATATTTTTTACCTAAGAAAGGTCAACATGGGCTAGAGCTTGATGCATTTTGGACCTGGTTTAATTAACTTGTCCAACAAGTTAGGTTTTATTGCACCTTTGGTCCCGTTAGATAGGGCAATTCTCATTTTTAGTCCCATGCTTTGTCTGGTCGACATATATAGTCCTAAAGTTTACAGCAATTTTGACAGTATTAGTCCCAAACTCAAAACATTTTGGTTTTCTTCCTTAATGCTCGGAATTGGCCCATCATGCTTCCAAATAAATTAAACTGCCATAAATTTGTACTTTTATCGACCGCCTTGTCACCGGGTATTCCAAGCTCTCGGTTTTACGGACTTTCTCCAACTACACAACCGCAGCAGATGGTTCGCAGACGCTTGGCTCCTTCAGCAACACACAGCACAACCCTAATTCGTTTCCTACCTTAGGGTGTAGAAGATACTCCGATACAGCAACTTAATAGAATTTTGGACAGCAATTTGGAAAGAAGCCTTTCTTTTATTGAAGAAATATAGGAAATATTACATAGATACTATTTCTTCCGTTGGAGGAGACAACTGTTTAGCCTCTCATGGTATTGAGGGCCAGACTCTTTGGGGAAACCCCCATGAACTAAGAACTGGAAAAATTACAAAGATAGACACTTGGAAGTTTTTGCTTTAAAGAGTAGGGGAAATATTTGATGATCCCATTCTGCTTCTCAGCTTCCTTATTTATAGCCATCCGCGGACGTCAAATGCGGACTTCAACTTGTTTTGATGACGTCTTTGCGTTTGTCATCTAGATGACGTCATTGCTTCCGTCATCGTCCTTTCCAGCTGTATTCCATAATGGCTTGTCGGCCATTCAATTGCTAGCTGGTTCTGACTGTTGGTTTTGTCGGTTTTTGCCGACAGTCTCCTTTTTTAATTTTTACATCCTTCGATTTTTACTTGTTCTTGTAAAAATTCTTCCTTTTACCTTTGTCCGGGTTTGGTTCGGGTTTCTTTTGGTCACCCGTATCTTTGTGCGAACAGTGGTTTTTCCTGTTTCTCGCAGCAAGGGCATACATGGTTATGCCATTGCCCAACATGCAACATATTGCATGCCTTCATCCTTGTGGACTTGGTTGCAGGCAGCTTGTTCTCCCATATAAGCATTCGTTTCTTTTCGAACATGCTTTCTGCAAACTCAGTGCTTTTTCCCGTCATGGAATTTAACAGGAATGATCCATTCACCTTGTTTGAGGAGATCTTGAATGGATACTTGACTTTATCCATCTCGGTGAGATAGACCCATTCTGGTGGAAATATCGTCTTCACTAATAGCCGATACCAGCGGAGCTGCTTCTGTGGTAGCTTTGATTCTGTTAAAAGCCACCATGTCTGGTCTCTGCAGCTTGATGAAATGAAACGCTGGATGAGACCCTTTCCTGCCATCTCTGGAGCTGCTGAAATGAATTTTAGCTCCAGGATATCTCCTCTCTTTAAGTGGGGATTGTTCTGCCATGAATCATAAACCGCCCACTAATCCATTCCGGTAATTTGGAGATTTCTGGAAAACTTGGTGACATAGTATGAACTGAAGCCAGAGCTCCAAACTCATACCATTCTCGAACTTCTTCAGTTTTTGATCCTCCATCATCCAGACCCTATTGTATTTTCCAGTGGTCTCGATAATGGTCTTGCTTGGGTTGACACCTTTGCGGGAAATTAATTTTTCCACATCCTTTGATATACCTGCCAAGCAGAAGAAGATGAAGAAGATAATTCATTAGTATTAGTCTTAGAAGTGCCTGTCATTGGCCTAAGACTAATCTCTCCTCTTTAACCCCAGAGGTGCTGGGTTGACTCGAATCATCAGAGGTTTTCACTCCCTGTGACTCGTCGTCGCCGTTTCACCAGAATCTGATGATGGTCTTGTGCAAGCAGTACTTGAATCTGCCGCTACAGGTTTAGAGTCCTGTACTCTAAGTGCAGGTTTAGAGCCTGCTCTCTCAACTCGCGAGTCATCACCGAGGGCGATGCCTTTCGAATTGGTTCTTGTAAAGCGTTCCATAGCGCAGTTTGATGCTACCAAGGAACTCCTGATATTTGTCTGGACTATATCCAGATCTGCTCGTTGGACTTGTCCGGCTACTTGGGCGTTAACCGCTAGCCGTCCAAATTCTCGGTCAAGCTCTCGAGGTTCTCTCTGAGGTGCCTGAGTCTCAGCATGACGGAGTTTGCTTCAAATCCTCCATCTCTTGTCAGGAAATCTGCAAGAACATTTTCATGAGATTTAATAACGACAATATTAATAAATAATATTGGCATTCAGCTTGCCATCGGATAATACGAGCTTTCTCAATTTTTGATTCTAGTTTATTTTTTCAGGAAAAGCTTTAACATTAGTATTATCAACTTTCAATGTAAATTTTTGGCAAGTAAAAACAAAGGCCATTTCTTAAAAGCCTTCCAAAACTGCAAAGAATTCTTTCTCGTTAATATGCCACTTGGGCATGTTGTTCAGTGAACAACCCTCCTGTGTATCTACAAGGTTCTTCCCTGTAGTAGTCTTCTTCATGAGCACTGTTGCCCATCTGTAATCATTGGCATCTGTGTAGACTACCAATTCATCCTCGTCCTGCGGTATTGCAAGCTTTGGCAGATTATTGCAGACCTGCTTTAGCTCACGAACCCTTTGAGTGTGGATTTCCTCCCATTTCCACTTTGCACTTTCCGTTTCTTTCAAAAGTGGCCGGAAATCCTTTCTGTATTTTGCAAGATCCTTTATGAAGATTCCTGCAAAATTCACTACTCCTAAGAAGCTTTGTAATTGCTTCTTATCTTTGAGTACATCTGGAAAATTGGGATTTTCTCCACAATATGCTCCTGCAACTCAATACCTGCTCGTTAATAAGAATTCCTAAAAATTCAATTTTATTGACTGCTATAGTAGCTTTCTTTTCAGAAAGTACTAAACCTCTTTATGACATGCGTCAGAAAATATTTCTAAATGTTTAATATGATCTTTCATATTTTTAGATGCAATCAGGATGTCGTCAATATAGACAAACATGAACTCAAAATAATCTTTAAAAAATTATCCATTTTTCTTTGAAATATCTGGGGTGCATTAGCTAAACCCATTGGCAACACATTCCAGATATATTGACCTTGTGGCGTGGAGAATGCAGTAAACTTCTTTGATTCACTCTCCATTTTAATCTGCCACAGTTAGTAGTAAAGATTAACAGATTTCTCTGATTATCCTGCATATATCTTGCAAATGTTTGAATAAAATTATTACCCAGCAAGATATCAGCACCTGTATCATGAAAGTAAATGGGAGGTGTTTTTACCCTAAACCAGGGCGTTCCAAATGCTCCCCGATCATGATTTTTGCCTCTCGAATTCCTGTATTGAGTATAGGATTTTTTGTGAAAAATCCCTTCCTGCAATGACAGGTAAGGTTTCCCTTGCTTCCTTAGGGAAAACTCCAGGTTTTGCTGTGCAAATTCCTGATCCTGAGTCAATATAAGCTGCAAAATATTCTGTCTTATATTGATCATATAACATACCAACAGATATGTATATAGAAAAAGGGGCTTGTCATTCAATCCTTATGGTAACACCATCAAGACTAAACTCCATACCGTTGCCTTTTCTTCCCCATGGTTTATGATCTTCGAGGAAACTTAACCCCAAAGTCATACACCCATTTTCTCTTCCTGCGATACCTGCAACTAGAAATTCATGGCCTGCTATTTCTAACATGCCTTCATATCTACCAATAACAGGTTGCTGCAAATGATATAAGTCATCACAAGGAAAAAAGTTTTCATTCTTAGTGATGTCAAATATAACTTGTATTTCTTTCCATCCTTCAGGGCATTTAAGTTTTACGTTATCTACCCTAATCTCTTGAGGAGTTAAGACTCTTGCTTTTATTACTACTTCAATAGTCCCTATGTGGATCCATTTCATACTAACAGCAATCTTTTCTCTTAGCCTACTTAATTCTTCAGAATTCTTCTTTTAGGAATAAGCTGCATCTCCATCACATTACCAGTAAATTCCCATGGGAATAGCAAACTCACCTGAACTTACTTTGTAGATTATGTGATGTTTCCTCTGGTTTAGTCCTATCTGGTTGAGGACTTTACCGATTCCTCCAATTCTGAATCCATCATATGGACTGAGGTTGGAATCTTGACGCATGATTCTTTCCATGGTTTTGTTTGACACCGTCATTCTGGAAAAGAATCCTGACAGGCTTTTAGAGGTCTGAAGCCTATCTCCCTCATCGTGACTATTCTGACTCGGTTGAAGATCCATCCGACTCAGTCACCATTTCCTCCTCATAGACACTTTCGTCTGAAGGAAGATCTTCAAATTGGTATATCGGTACCAATTCACCATAATAGACCGCGTCTAATATGTCATCCGTGGCTTCGAATTTTCTGATTTCACCACGTTTCTGCGGGCAGTCTGGAGCGATATGTCCTCTTGCTCCACATGTCCAGCAGTTACAATCCTTGAAACTTTCATTAGTCGGGTATGGGCCCGTCTGAAAGTTCTTCTTGTAGGGGTTCTTCCTGTGGATCTTACCTCTGTTCGTCTAGATCCTTGGGATGAAACCCTTGTTGGTCCGCTCCTTTGCCCAGATTTATATGTTCTGGCTTTGGTTTTGGACCACCATGATCTTTGCCTGAAAGGAGTTCTTCTAGAATTCCGGGAGTATAGATCACTCTTGTGTTCCTTTTCCTCGGCTCTCTTGATTCTCCTATAACAGTAGGAAAATCATTATTATCACAACAGAGAGGGGTTCGTTTGATCGTACCTCTTAGTCTTTTCATGTTTTTCTGGATGGATGCCTGATAACACCAATCCTTCAACTTGTCTTTGAGAAAAGACATTCTCCTTGCTACTGAATCCATCTGTCCCTCAGGTACTTTGTATGATTGGATCAACATTTCCCTCCATGGACTGCAGATTTTTGCAAAGAACATTGGAGCTGCAACATCCACTGCTACTCCACCCTGAAAGAAATATTTACGGAACCAATAGATATATTCTTCTACTGCGCAAATACTCCTTAGTTCAAGGCTGAAAAGAGCTTGTGCATACTCCCTAGCCTTCTCTGTTCTACTTCCCTCGAAGTATCCATCTCCGATGAAGTGAATCTTAATAAGCCTTCCTAGCCGATCCGCAATTGCACTCTTGGAATCTCCGGCAAGGATACTGGCTTTAGTATCGGTTGGGGTATTGTCCCATCCGATCTTCACAGAACCCTCTAAGCTCAACTCCACTAATTTGATGAAGTTTTCTTTGTCAAGTTCTAAGGTAGTTGCCGCAATCTTTATGGCTGCTACCATTCATCTATCAGCTTCTCCATGTTTCGGAAGTCGATAACATCCAGATTTAGAACAGCACCGTATGGATGTAAGGGCTGAAGCATTGTTCTTGCCCAAGGTGTATTTTCAGGTGCTCTCCTAGGATTTCTTCCTGGATTCTCTCGAAGTCTGGTTCCCACAAACTTTGGTGTTGCGTTTGTGTGGAAATCTGCACTTTCCCTCATCGGGTGATCTTGTGGAGCCTCATTTGAACATGTGCTCCCCTCCGGCGGTGGTAGTGCTGGAGTTACTTCATTGGTATGAATATTGACTAGATCCACAATCCCAAGTTGGGAAAATGACTCAGCCAATTCTTGTAGATCTGACAGATCCGCTCTGGTTACCTCCATTATTTTATGGGGTTAAGGATCTCCTGGATCTGTTCATCCCGAGTCTTTGGCTTCGGGATCTCCTTCGCTTTCCCCTTCTGATGTAGAAGAGGTACCGTCCCAAGGGCATCCCTGATCCTTTCTTGTCTGGATCTGGATGATTCAGGTTTGTCCCTTTGGTTTCTTTTCAGATCTGCAACTTCGGTCTTCAGATCTGTAAGATTCTTGTGTAAATCTAGGAGGATCTTAAGAATCTCGTCCATCTTGTGGCACAAGGAGTCTACTTTCATAGGTACGTTGGATAACCTATGTCCATAGTCTTGAACCGTCTTTTGTACTTCCCTCAGATCTTGAGAGATTTTCGAGGTATCGGCCTCGATTTCCTTCCAATTAATACCTCTAATCATAATTTTTAGAGAGATATTGGTGTAGGTATTGACCTTTTCCATTCCTCCGGGCTGGATTGGTCCGTTGATCTCAGTGGTCTGCAAACGCTTCACACCTGTCCTGGAACTTCCAGTAGGACTCGGAGATGCCTGGGTCCTTTTGGATCAAACTCCGGGTTTATCTCTATTAGATCCCCGTTCTGTGGTTCCTCGGGAGTCCGAGGAGCTGCTTTCATCTTACATGGGCCTTTGTATGGACCATGATCACATTTCCAAAGAATTTCCCGAAGGACATCCTTTCTTTGTTTTTCCCGAGTCTGGAAATATTCCCTGTTGTCATTGTAACTCGAACTTTCGTTCGGTTCCATTTTCTCTTAAATGTATCATCCGTTAGTGAAAAAATATCTAAATATAATATTAACCATATATTTCTTCAATAAACCTAGGCTCTGATACCATTCTGGCCGAGCAGTACAAAAGCAACAAAAGTGACACTCATTTTAGATACGTTGGCTTTGTATCCTCTTCGATCTCAGATCTAAGAATTCCTTTTTAGGATGAACTTAGTAACTGAACAGGTCGTAAGGTCTTCCAGCCTAATATATCTATTAAGAGTTTCACAAAGGTTTTCAAAATGAGAAGAGGGGACCAAAATTGCAAATTTGGCATAAATTAGAGGACCAAATCTGTTAGCCGAAAAAGCAGAGGACCAAAAGTGCGACCTCCCTAATCCTATGGGACTATAAGTGCAATTCCCCCAACAAGTTAAATTGAGCCCATATACTTTTTTGTTGGATTTAATATTAAATTTAATTAAATAAAATAACTAACAAAAAAAAGTTCAAGTGAATATTTAATCCAATTAAATACTCACAAGCCCAAAAGACACTTAATTATTTAAATGAACCCAATCCACGTAATTAATTAAGGCCAATCAATCATGACTAGTCTAACTAATTATTTCTAGTCTATTAATTAATGAATTCAATCCACTAATTAAATAAGTCCATCTACTAATTAATTAACGGATCCAATGAGCTAATTAATTACGCCAAGCCTCTTTTTAATTAATTCAATCAATTTAAAAGGATAAGTCCAAAATTCAATTAATCCAATTAATTAAATTTTGAACTATCCGTCCCATGGAATAATCCTCATAAATGATCCGGTCATTTATACTCTCCAAGAATTGAATTAATTTAATTAAATTAATTCATCTCTTTCAGAATTAATTCTGAATTAATTCCATCATCTTTCGTTATTTGTGTGTGACTATTTAGGTTCACGCTTAGCTAGACTTGAGTGTGCGACCAACATAAATTAATTAAATTAAATTTAATTAATTATTTTTTATTATTCCATAGCCAAAAATAGTCTGTTATCATAGGTGACCATCTAGCAACGGTTCAAGGCACTAGAGACTAGGTGAATAACGGCGTGAACATTTAGCCTCCGATTTTCATACGAGTATGGTCCTACTGTCAACCATCTTTCGGCCTTAGTCCAAGATATGGAATTGAGCGTCGGTTCCCATCATTGACTAGGCATTTTATGCATCATACTTGAGATGTGTTTACTCTACTGATCATCGTAGAAATTCCCTTCCCACTCGATCAATCGTTATGGTCATAGACTTGAAGAGTCTAAACTATCTCAAAGCGCATAAGAGATCTCGTTGTCGCGATACTGATAAGGGACATATTCTTTCTTTGCATCCACTATCCTCGCTACATACTCCGACTTCACTGGATAAGTCTTATGACGACCATGCCTCACGATATAGCCACCTCTCGCCATATTCAAGATATAGTCTCTGTATGCACATGACTGCAGTGATTTTTCAAGTTCGAGGACTAATCTCGTACTATCAGAATCGAGAATTTCAATCATACCAATTAAATCTGAAGAGACTTCCATATAATGATTCCAGCGAGTTAGTTTAGTTAGTCGACTACCTCGCCGACTAACCCACTAATACTGCTTAGACGACCTATGCATCCTGTCGATGAAACTAGGCTGCAGTACTTAGAGCAATCTCTATAGGACCTTCGATGCCCTGTCTCGAGGTCATCGACTTGAAACATTTCAAACTGACCCTCATGAGTTGGTTTCACTGCTGCTTAACCTATGTGCAACCTAACTCCATGGGTTTAACCTTTCGGTTTGTGGGCATTTTGTTGACATTGAAAGTTCGTTCAATTTCAATGGTAATCACAACGAAACACATTGCCAACTTGATGAATTCTTACCTTATTCATCAATCTAATATTATTTGATAAATATTGGCAAATGAAAAACAATCAATCCAATTGGCTTTTGGTCTCTTGTTCCAACATTGCTTTCCTGCCCAAGTATGTACTTCCCCCGCCTTTTGATCGGGGTTTTTTTACAACACAATGAGAGTAGAATAATATTTTTGTGAGTTTTTAAATTCTATGTTATAAAGCAATCCCATGGAGAAGAAGGCCCGCAGTGAAAGGAGGTCCAAGGAGGAGTTACAAGGCCCATTAGAATAATAATGTGTAATTATCTTTGTAATAGTATAAGGCCACCTTAGACAAACCATAGACTTATTGCGGACTCAGTGGGTTGCATAGTTGGGCTCGTGATCATCCAGCAGAGGTATGCTAGGTTTCTTTGTATGCGATGCGTTTATTTAAGTGCTTTAAATATTTGGTATTTATGCATGCAAAACACTAATGTGATGAGGTCTCGGTCAATACACAATCAAACTCTCACTTGGTTGGACCAAGTTAACGTGTCAGGCCCACAATGGACTTGGACCAAAATGGTTTGGATCTACCAAGCTTTCCATAAACAATAATGTGGTGAGAAAGCTGCCGTTATCCAAATGTGGTCCTACGAGTTATGTCACATATGGAATAGAGGCAAGTTGCACGCTCATTGTTTTTCTATCCCACGAGTCATGGGGGGCGACAATTGAGGTGTAATTTGGTTGATGGGTTGGGCCTAACACTAAGTAGCATGATTTGCTTGGAGTCCCCTGGATCATGTGAAGAGGTGAGGCAAAATATCTTGGAAATCTCATGGAATGAGAATGGTATTGGATACCTCCCATAAATCTTTTGTCATGTGAATCGTAAAAGCAGGGCATGGTAAATTGTACTTGTGGATCCAAAGTCCACCAGAAAATAATTTTCCGAAACTCCACTTGAGATGTGGGGTTTTGAAGAAATAATGGGAAGGGTTAATGACTAAAAGACCAAGTCTTAACTTGAATAATATTACTATAATCTACTTAGTATTTTTTGCTTTACATTTGGAATGTACGTCTAAGATCCACTTACTGTTATTTTATTTTGAGACTTATTTTTTTTTATTTGATGGAATAAATTAATTGGCTGCAAAATATGAGGATTGTCCTCGATTTCGAAAACTTAGCTTTTGTCATGGATAAACCACTTCCATCAAACTTGCGAAAGGAGTTCTCGCCTAAAGAAAGTTAGAAGTTCGGGAAAAAGCATAAGGACAATCGCAAGGTCTGCAGCATCATACTTGTTTTCATGACTAATAAGTTGTATGATAGATTGGACGTTGTTGGCTCGATAATACCCCGCATGAATCTGCATATTGGATATGCTGCAATGTAGGCAATTTTTGAAGCCAAGATGATTGAGGGTCGTCTATACATAAACATGGGGTTAAGATGCTATCCCTTGTGGAGAAGCTCAAAAACCTCAATGTTGATCTTGAAAAAGAAGATGTACATTAACGTGATCATTTAGTCCCTTCATCCTTCATTTGTCCTGTTTATCATGAACTGTAGATGGGCTTAAGAAGACCATTTATGAGTTGATAAACATGTCAGACTAATACTAGGCAATGATTGAAGAATTTGCACCGTCGGTATTGGATTGAGAGACTTCAACCTCAAGAGCAAAAGGCAAGAATGTCGGACGCTGGAAGAGGAAGAAGGATGAGACAGAGTCAGCCGCTGCAAGTGCTTTGAGCGCTTCTGTTGCTCCATTGGGCGAGGGTAAAGAAAATAGGAAGATGGTTCGACAGTCAAGAATTGCGAACGATATTTGCATAAATTGCCAAAGACAAGGGACATTGGAAGATGGAGTGTTATAAAAATCTACTCCACCTAAGTTGTTGCATTTAAGTAACATGATTGCTAATTCTAATCCCTGGGTATTGGATACCTGATTTAGAAGCGCATTTCTGCAAATGGTTTGCATAAATGCAAAGGAGTAGGAGGCTAACACAGATCAATCCCAAAGCTAGACAATGGCCGGGTCATTACTACAGAAACTATAAGGCTAGATGAACTTAGCTATTAGTAATCATGTAAGGATAGAATGCAACTATGTAACCCAGTATGATCAAGTTTTCATTAGTCTATTGTTGGACAAGTTAGACTATAAATTTGATCAATAAAAGTTCTTTTATTTGACGAGGAGTCTGTTGAGTTATAAATTATCGTACTCCATGTCATAATTAGATTATGAACTCTCAAAACAAATGGCTTAATGGATAATCAAGAACAAAACTTATAGAAAATGGCATGCATAAGCTAGGCCATATTCCTCTAGTTAGAATGAGTAGGTTGGTGGATTCAAAGAGTCTAAAAATAGACGACTTAAGTTTACTAGTTTATAAATCCTTCCTGAGAAGGAAGAAAACCATGAAACACTTTGTAGGATAAAGTATCCATGCCAAGCGATTTGTTGGGTTGGATCCAAACAGAGGTCTGTAGGGTGCTACAAACACAAGACCAGTAGAGGGTTAACAAGTCTAAGGAGTTTTGGCAAGTTCGGGGTATTAGACTTGAAGTGGAGAATCAAATTGGTTCTGGAGTCAAGCCCTTCGATTGGATCGAGGTGATGCGTATTAAGGGGGAGTTCTTGAAGTGTCGCAATGAGAATGAAATTATCATTCAGTGAAATTCTTCCTAAAAGAGAAAATGTTGAACTATCTTTAGTCAGTAAGAAATCTAACCTTGATTGGACATGGTTTGATCGGTGTTTCACTGAATTACTTGGCCATTTGGATATAGACTTTCGAAAATTATTGAGTTGAAAAATATGGCATTTTCTTAAAGTCGTCATCTAGACACCATATTCGATATGGATTGACGAGCCTGTATTCTACAAAAGTTCTTGAGTATGAGGAACAGTCCTCCATACGTTAAGGACAAGTGGAAGGCAAAAATAAACTTGGAGTTTGGTTTGTGTTGGTTCATTCCGGAATAATGCAAACATAATTTGTAATCAAGATTTTCACTGATCATATTCCAGTTCTCCAAAGGGGATGACGAGGTAGTAGGCAGTTGTTAAAGAGCGGTCTTTAATACTTGAATAAGGATTAAAGAAGAGTACTTGACGCACATTAATGGAGAGTTGATTCTAGAAGGCTATAGCGATAATAGGTTTCAGCATCATATGGATAATGTTTAGTCTCAAAACGAATGTATGTTCAGGCTTTATGATGATGTGATAACTTGGAAAGGTCCCAAGTGGACTACCCAGAAGGAGTTTCATCATGAAAGTTTAATGTATGACAACTTTAGAAGTTGTATTGCAAAGTGGCTAGGATTAAAAAACTACACCTAATTATTGGGTATGTAGCATGGCCGTGCCAGTAGTCACATTGGAGGATGACAACTAGGTTATGACACAAGCTAAAAAGACCTCAGATCTCATCATAGATCCAAAAAAAATTCTTAGACACCACCATATGCTTTGAGTGATGGTAGCAAGATGTGACATGTGGTGAGACCGCAGAACATCGATAGAAATTATGATAGACCCATATGGCCTAGCCGGTATTGCAAATTGCTCATATTAGGTTAGTCTAAAAACATAGATAATTGATTTTAAGATCAAGCGGGAGATTATTGGATATGTGATCAAAAAGCCAATTGAATTGGCGGTTTTGAAAACTATTCAAGCGATCTTTATTCAAGTAATTTTGCCCTAATGAATATGGTGAGTATTCATTTTTCTGTATATATGCCTATTGTTTTTACCAATTACGTTAAGCATCGCTTTAACGCCACAATAGATGACCACAGACCGTTTAGATTACCTATGTAGTTAGGTTGCATATTGGATGGTGGCTATGAAACCAACTTCTGATGATTGGTCTGAAACTTTTCAAGTCGAGGACCTTGAGACTGGGCATCGAGAGTCCTATTGAGACTTGCAAGAGTATCGCATTCATTGGATGAATTCAGCGACATTTATTGGACATTTCTGCAATTTAGTGGGTTAATATATAAGGTGGTCAACTGACTGAATTGACTTGCTGGGGCCGTCGTATGGAAACCTTGGAGGCTTGATCTGTATGACTTGAATCCTCGGCTCTGATAGTAGAGGAGTAGTCCTCAAATTTTAGAAATTATGGCAGTTACGTGCATACGATAACTGTACCTTAAATCTGCGTGAGAGGTGATTGTGTCATAAACACGATCATTATAAGTATTCTCCAGTGCAGTCAGAGTATGTAACAAGGATGGTGAGTTTCAAGAAAATGATCCATCCCCTGTTAGTATATGACGGAGGTATCTCATATACACTTGGAGACGCATTTACGCCTTATGAACCTGTAGCCATAGTGGTTGGTCGAATAGAAAGAAGAGGTTCTTATGTCGAAATAATTAAGTGTAGCGCGGTCTCAAGTATTAAAGCATATATGCCTAGTTCAGGATGGGAATCGATACCAACTTCCATGCCCTAGACCAATGTCAGGAGACGGTGGACAGAAGGACCGTACCCGTATGAAATCGGGAGCCTAAATGCTCACATAGATATTCACCTATTTTCTAGTGCCATGGACCGTTGCTGAGAAGGATAAAAGAAATTAATTTGAAATTAATTTTGAAGGTGTAAATAATTGAATTATTTACACGTAGGGTGATCCATAGAACGAATACCCAAGATTAAATTAATTTGATTAATTTAATTGAGCTCATCTTAATTGACTAATAAATTAGATTTATGAATTAATTAAGATATTTTGGGCTTATGTATTTAATTGGATTAAATACATGCTGGGCCCAATTTAATTGATTTTATTAAGTTTAATTAAAATTAATTTGGGCCTTGAATTTATTTTATATAAATTCGGTCCAGTAATTGAGGCCTATTAGCCAATTGATAGAAGGAGAGTTGACGAAGAAATTGCACTTTTCGAAAAGTGCAAGTTTGACCATAATTAGAACAGTCTCTATATGGCATGATTGGATCATACCATATAGATGGAGGGGTTACCTTATAGATTAGTAGAATGTATCTGGACACATTTCCACTTATCTATACAAGGTATATATATATGTGTGTATAATTATTTAAGAAAATAATTACACAATACACAACAACACATAGTAAGTGCTGTAGAGACCACACACACTCTCTCCTCTCCTCTATTCAATTCGGCCCCCCACCCTTGACTCTCTTGGTGAGATTTTGACTTTGATCTCTTCTACCAAAGGGATCAAGGTCTCTTCGTACCGGTGTGGTGTTGACTTTGCTTTAGAGGATTCCTACATTGGGATCTTGAAGTGAATGATTCCCGGTTGGAAACTTGAATCGAAAGAGGTATTCTCATTTTAAGTTTATACATCTCTTTTGTTTTATAACCATAACCTTGTATGAATATTTTTGTTCTTATTTTTCATACTACATCGAATTCCCGGGAACACCAGGGGTACACCCCTTGGTACGACCGTTTAATTTTATACTATTATTCATCTATTTTCTTTCTCTCGCTTCCACTAGCGCATTCCCGGGCCGATCTGCTTGAAATCTTTCATCCACGATTTCCTTGATACTAATAGGTTTGATATAACTCGAGATAATATATTGAATTAATTTGAGATAAACCTCAGTGTATGTAAATATTGCCTGTTGGATTAATTTGTGATTTTTACATTCATTGGATTGATTAGGTGGACCCATAGCTAAGCATCTTTCTCATCCTTGAATGTTCTCCAACACGTTTGTTTCTTCATTGTAGTTAGTAATTGTTTTTAGTAGTAGTAGTAGTAGTAGTTAATCTATCACTTGATTCACGATCATCCAAATAATCATAGATTAGTTATAGTTCTGATAATTATTGCATTTAAATCCTCATGGGAATGATATTTATTATACTGTTTGATAGCTAGTGCACTTGTTAGTGGCCTGTACATATTTTAGCAATCAGTCCACATGGAGAAGGGAGAGGAGGTACTTCGTATTCCCCAACAGCTCCACTAAACCCGAATCGGGTGCCACAGGAGGTGGAGGCGGTGGCATCATTTCGCCTTCTAGGCCCATTCCTTAAACATTCTTCTCAAGTCAAAACAATAATCATCTTTGCTGTATCCGTCGATTTAATGGGATGTGTACCCGATGGGCCAGTTGTGGTTTGTTTCTCATGCCCAACTTGGGGTTCTTAGGAGTCTCAACCATATTCTTCTCACTCAAAAGGATTTGGAGAATTTTCCACAAACAATGCCAAATGTTCTACTAGAAATAACTACAAGGTATCTGGGTGAACTGAACTGTAGATTTAAGTTACTTTGCCACTCGAAATGTTATTAGTATTCTCTCAGGTGTAGAATAAGCCTGTCAAAGAACATAGGGTTAGAGCCAGGCCGGAAAGAGTCACAACAATGACTCTCCGACTCCCAAGTTAGTATGAGTTAAAGGAATCTCACAGAAAGAGCGTAAGAATTCGAGTGACAAAAGTTATACTTGATGTTGGAGAGCCAATATATATAAGTGCGGGTTGGATTGTACGATTTCACATACACCCTAGATCAATGATTCGATCCAACATTGTGCAATGAGCCATACATATCCTCAAGACAGTGACTGGAGGTGGTATAAGGGACAAAACCTGTTCACGCTATAAAAAGTGGCAGAGGACTGTCAGTAATAGACTGATGTTGTTCCCACCAAGTACGGAGGTCCTGAACAATACCTTTACACTTAGACGATCTTTACTCATTGTTGGACTTAATGTTTCAAGGGTTACATGCTCACATTGATGTCTTTGTTTGAGTCCTGCCAAGGACCATTTCTGGAGGTCTCTGCGTGGATCTTGAAGTGTCTTGAGAGGGCATGTGAAATATCCCCACATCAATAATAATTTAAAGTTATTATTTATATCTACTATTATTATTATTATTATTATATCAAAATTATGTTATAAACTGTTTATTAAAGCTCGTTACTAACTAGTTAAAAATACTATAATAATTCACTATGATTGAAGTTGAATTCCTCTACCCAAATTCGGAATACAAAATAGCTTCTCTTCATAAAATATGCCACACCGAGTGCTTCAAACAGAAGAAAAGCAAAATGAATGCCAGAAAAAATGACTGATTAGATTTTTCATCCTCACGTTTTCCAGCCAATTTGAACTGTTGGTATCTATATACTAACATTTTCTCCAAACCCTTTTCCCATATTCAAGCAGACACTTCTTCAAAGCGTGTAGACACTAGACAGTTTGTTTTTTCTTTTTTTTTTTTTTTTATTTTGTGGATTTCATTTTTTTTAGGATAGTCTTGTAGATTCGTAGATTTTAATTTGGTATGCATAAATATACATGCGTGTGCTGTACAAAGCAGAGTTGGTCTTTGGTCCTGTGGTAATGACAGTGAAATGAGTCTGAGTAGTCCACTTTTTGTCTCCTCCTCTTCTCTTTTTCAACTCTTCATAGTTTTAATTCTCTTTCTTGTAATTAAGGGTGGACCCTCATCTGTTCCTTCTCTCAACATTGGATTCATGGGATTGTGCAGCGAAATGCATCTGAAATACTGCTAGCCCAGATCAAAATCAATTCTCTGCTAGCATTTTGAAGCATTCTCTTGTATGGCTTCCAGTTTCTTTTCATGGATTGAAATAATTTTTGAGGTTAGTTTTCTCTATCCCTTTGGTGTTTTTGGTTGCTGCTGGATCCCATTTCTAAGTCCCTTTTTGTTCTTTGTAGAGTTGAACTAATAGTGAAAGAGAGTGAGAGAACCCGGAGAGGGGAAAAAACGTTCAGCATGAAGGATTTTCCATCTTGTTTTGGGGAAAATGGGGTTCAAGTTGCTGACTTTTCATCTTCAAATACTAGTAGGGCGGCGCAGAATCTTGTGACTTGTGTTTACCAGTGTAGAATTGGTGGAAGATCTTGTTGGATTACTGTTACTTGGAGCAAGAATTTGATGGGTCAAGGGCTTAGTATTGGGATTGATGATAACAGTCAGCAGTGCCTCTGTAAAGTGGATATTAAACCTTGGTTGTTCTCCAAGAAGAAAGGCACAAAGAGTTTAGAGGCAGATTCGTCTAAAATTGATATATATTGGGACCTTTCTTCAGCCAAGTTCGGATCTGGACCTGAGCCATTGGAGGGTTTCTATGTGGGTATTGTGTTTCAGAAACAAATGATTCTGCTTCTTGGGGACATGAGAAAGGAAGCTTTCAGGAAAGCAGGTTCCATCCTAGTTCAATCTGGTGCTGTTTTCATATCTAAGAGAGAACATATTTTCGGGAAGAATGTCTTCAGCACTAAGGCTCAGTTTTGCGATATGGGAAGAGTCCATGACCTTGTGATTGAATGTGATACAAATACTACTGTTGAACCGTGCCTGACAATCCGCGTGGACAGTAAGCTAATTATGCAAGTGAAGAGGCTGCCGTGGAAGTTTAGGGGAAATCATACCATCTTGGTGGATGGTCTTGCTATAGAAGTTTTTTGGGATGTACATAATTGGCTCTTTGGAACCTCACTTGGAAATGCAGTTTTCATGTTCAAGACCAGAGAGTCGGCTGAGAAATTATGGGCAAGCCAACCTCTTCAAGATCCTCTAACATTGCACTGGTCTTGGTCCCAAAGATTCCAAGATTCCCAGTTACAAAGTCTTGGTTTCTCACTAATTCTGCATGCATGGAAGCATGAATAGAAAGAATTAGAGTCCTGACTTGAGTGCTAACACAAACTAAGTGGGTGATTTTGATTCATTACGATATTGGATTATATTTGAGTACAGGGTGTCATCTTTTTATTTTAGTTTATGCCGTTGCTTAAGGAGTTAAAGAGATCAAAGAGAATTAGACAACTTTTTCTTCTCCCTTGTAAATCTATTCTTCATGATTCTGATTCATTTCATTTTTCCTTCTGAATGTCCATTTTGAGATTTGGTCTCGTGATGCTTCTATTAATTTCTTTTTGGTTATATCTTTGCAATTGGCTGTGTGTTCACAAGCATGAGAAGTATTAACAAGTCATTCTGTGGCCTTATGCAATAAAATTACCTTTCATATCGAACATGAGCAGCACATCTAGGTGAGTGCTCTTCAAAATTAGTTTACTCGTTCCCTTTTTATACTTCTTTCCTCATATAATTTCAACTTGATTGATGACTGGATGTTGTAGGAAATCAAATGCGGAGAGTTACCACAAGTTCATTATGACTACGTACTTTGTTAAAGCTTTCTTGACAGCTTGTTCCAGCTGAGTTGCATGGATATACGTGATTGACAAGGTAAGTACATCGAACATGGAATTAACATTTGAACTTTGGTATGACCTACTGCCATTATCTCTAAGAATTGTAAAATGTTATGATGCTTTGAGAGTATAACCTTGATTTCTTCTACCGACGGTTTGATTTACATTGTTGATGATCTTCTTTTACTTCAGGTTTAATCTTTCTGAGAATTTCTGGTTACAGTTTAGTTGTATTGCGTCTTGATTAGACTAATACCAGTTTAGTTGTATTACTGCAGAAAAAGGTTTGCTTCCAGATGTACCGACTTTTGATATAAAGTTCAGAGTTGTAAAAAAGGCTCAGTTTTGTATTATATCTTGAAACCAATTCCAACCTTGAGATATATATTTACATTGGCAAAGTCATGCTATTGTGTCATGACATGCTTTCTATGTTGACTGCATCCCAATGGCATTTGTGAAGGGGCTGCCATGCAAGTTAATGTGCATAATTGGTGTCTGTGTCATTTGAATATGCAGTTCCTGTGTTAAGATCTGAGGCGTTATGGGCTGACTGATACTTACATGATACTCATACACTGTTAGACTTGGTCACAAGGATTCCAAGACCCAGTCGCGAAGGCTTGATTTCATGCTATTTTTGCATGCCTAGAAATTGATTAGAGGGAATCTTAGAAACTTTTGATTGTCTGCTAGTGGAGGCTGAATAGTTCTGAATTTTTTTTCATTTTGCCATTAAATTACAGTTAGCACATGTTAGATCATATATCCTTGATATGGTGTTTGTTCCATATTTATATATTGAGGTGGTTTTTCTACTTCATATATACACATCTCTCTTTGCCTTCTCTACTTTTCACGTGGTATCAGGAAACTAGTATCAGGTCTTTTGTTATGGTGCTTGACGGTGCAAGGCAACAAATTTCCGTTCTCCTGCTAGGCTGCATGGATATTCCGCGGCTGAGCAATGGTGTATTTTGGTACGATGTTTCTTCCCCTTACCTCTATGAATCTTAAACTATTCGGGTGCAGAACAACTTGTAAAATGTTGTCATGCATTGAGCTTTGATCAAGACTGCAAGTTTGGTTTATATAACTAGACCGTAATACATAAATTTGTCTTTGTCATCAGATTTTCATGTTTACTCTTCGTGATTGTTCGGTTGCTCAACGCTTTCTTTTTCATTTTTCAGATTGCTTGTTTCACCAACTTACGATCTCATGTTCCATTAACCTATCTATATACCTTTCCTACATTTTTGCAGAGCTTTATAGTCTTCGATCACGAGTGCGCTTTTGATAATAACATTTGGACATTGCATAAGCTCCACGTGTATTTTATCCTATAAGTAACATTTGAATTTGAGGAAAGAATTTCAAATGACTCCATATCAAAAGAATCTAAAACCTGGTAATATTGAACAAAACATGGTTAAAAGTAGTTGAAGGTTTTAAAATCCTTGGAAATTATAATTATGCAAACAAATCCAAATGATTTGTTATCAGGGATTTGAAATTCATCAATCAGGATGTAACCTATTTGATTACACGACTTATTAATGTTTGAAAATGTTTTTTTTTTTAATATATATTGCCTTTAATTCTTGATCAGAGGTTTCATCTTGGAGTTCTGTTCATGGATAAAAAGGTTGCTAAGTACTAGTAAGAAGTATGTGCATTGCACATTAATTCAAACTGCCTAAATAAGGTTATTTTATCTATCTATACTGTATAAAAAAGAAAATTCATTTTTTCACTCACAATTAATGGTTACTTACACCAAGACACCAATCTTTTAATTACCAAAAATAATTTTATGTATTTCCAATCATCCCTACTTAAATGTTTTTTTTTCATCTATATGATTTATTATTTTATACTATCTATTTATATTAATATGAAAATTTTACCCACACGATTTTTTTTCTTTATGTTAATAATATACTTAAATTAGTTTTATTTTATTTATTTATTTATTTTACATGTGATGTGTTGGTTTATAATCTTATTTTATTTATAATATATTTTATAAATATAAATAATTATTTATTATATGTACGCAAGGACGGTGTGTCATAACGGCTAGTACTATTATAAAGAGTAGAGCTTTTATAGATACAAAATATTAGTTATCATACCACTATACCAAAATTTTTAAATGCAAAAAATGCCATTCCATTTATTAAACTTATTTTAACTTCTCAGCTTATATTGAATTAGATACTCAATCACGCCCCTTAAGAAAATTAATTCCATGCAATTGTTACTCTCACAAATTAAATTTACTCACTTTTATTTAATTTTATTGTTAATTAAATTAAAAATAATATATTAGTATTAAATTAAAGTTTCTATTTTTAACTTAATTCAAGTAAAATATATATGACAAGTAAATGCGTCAACAAAGTTATCAACAACTTTTATAGGAACAAATTAGTTATAAATTATAATAAAATAAAAATATTAATAAAATTATGCGCACAAATACAGCGTGCACGATATCTATTTATAAGAATACAAACTGTTCCTGGTCTTATTGGTTGGAGAAGACTTCTTCCACTTGCATTCGGATTTCAACGTGATCTCTCTTTTTATTTTGCTTATTTTCTTTTACATATTTTTGTATTCTTATTGGAAAATTGAACCATGTTTCTGGTTCAGAATATTTGATGTTTCAACGGTATCAGCTTTAAGTGCACGTTAAGTGATGTAATGAATGTTTTTCTTTTGATTTCTTATTTAAAAAGGTTTGTATTTTTTAAATTGTATCAATTATAGAAACCACAAATACACATATAGAGACTGATATATTTCCATTTGGTGATACGGAAAAATGCAATTTACCCTCATGTGACATGAGAAATGAGCAAAAGACCCCCTGTGAAAAATAAAAAGCTAATTACCTCATGTGTTTTGAAAAAAGAACCGACCTACCGCTCTATTTAAACAATAAATAGGGGGTAATATGCTTCATTTTTTGAAACACGGAGGATAATTTGCTATTTTTTTTTTCATAGGGGGATATTTGTTCATTTCACATAAACAGAGGGGAAAAATTGCATTTAACCCTTTGGTAATATACATAAATACTAGGGAACAACATGGCACCATGTGTGGTTAGAAATGCTCGGGGGTTTATACTTAAGATGGTTCGTTGTATTTATTCCTCTTATTTTCTATTAATTGATTACAATACAAATATTTAGATAATTGTAAGTTGTGAAGATACACTTATCGACAAATATATATATGTATACACAGGTAAATATTATTTTTGGTTCCTTAATTATGCTACTTCAAATTTGGTTCCTCATACTTCTACCTTATCAAACTGAGTTCCTCATGTTTAAACATTCCATCAACTTTATTCTCTATCGTTAAATATCTATTAAAATTAACGAATTGTAAAAAAAAAATTACATCAGCACTCTATCAAGTAAACCCTTTAGATTTTTGACTAAATAAAATGTTATTTATAATAAAATTGAACAGAAAACATGTTAAAATAATCTCAAAATCATGTTAAAAAATTTCATAGTCAATCAAAATCAGTCATTCTAATAACATCTCAAATTCCTATAAATTTCTATATATTCTGATAATAAAAAACTAAAATATAACTAACAAAAATGACACAAATATAACAAACCAAAATTAGCCATACTGTATTTTTTAAGACTTTAATGTCTTTTTTTTATATGTATTTTTATGTGTTACGATTTATGACATTGTTTGGTATTTATGTCATTTTGGTTGGTTATATTTTAACTTTTTGTTATTACGATATATAGAAATTTATATGAATTTGAGATGGTTATTAGAATGGTTGATCTTGGTTGATTTTGAGATTTTTTTAATATATTTTTTATTTAATTGTCAGTATTTAGTTAAAAAAATAAGAAATATACTTGGTGGAGTGGTGAGGCCACTATTTTCTACCACAAGGGTGCAGGTTTAATTCTTCCCGGACTTAAGTTTTTTATTATTTTTTTTACAAATCTAGTACCGATTAAAATTGATAGAATATTTAAATGTGAGGGATTAAATCTGATAATGGACAAAATTTGGATAAGTGATATAATCGAGAAATCAAAAGTGATATTAACCCTACTTATTCAGTATAGATATCACATAATCACTTCATATTACTTAAGCAAATATCAGTTTATTGAAAATAGGAGTAGCTACTAGCACATGAAACATTGAACTATGAAAAATCAGAACAAAAGTCGGATATGTCACGACAAAAGCAAGCTTCTCTTAAGATCTAAAATTTATTCGATTGCCAAAACATAAGCAAACACTGAGGTGTAGCGCGCGTAATGAACAATTGCTGAAACCTTTAGGGAGTGTTTCGATTAGGTTTTGAAGTGTTTAATTTTGATACTTTTGAGATACAGAGACAAAAATAGGGAGAAATAAATATGAGTTTGAGATAGATGGTATATTTGGATTTGTGTTTTGAGATAATATAAAATAGTTTAAAATAAGTGGTGTATGTTTGATGTTGGAATTTGGGAGACAAAAGTTACTGTTCAATATCAAATCATGTATTTTTTATATTATATTATGTATATTATATTATATATAATATTATAATATATTAATAGTTAAATGCACTATAGTAATGCATTGAAAATACATTTGTTAGACTTTATATTCGGAGATAAATTTAAATAGACAATTAAAGTAATAGTGATTACGAATTAGGTATATATTACTAGTATATTGTCCTCAATATACAAAACTACAAAAGTATTTCAATGAGGTAGAAATTTTTTAAATATTTTTTTTCAGTAGCATTGATATTAAATATCTTTCATATAAATGGTTTCATAAGTTCATAGTTATTTTTTGGTTTATAATACTTGACTAGATTTAACATTTATTATATATTAAATATTATATAATATATTTAATATAAATAATTTAAAAAATAAATAAAAAAACTCAAGTCTATCACTTGGGGAGATGCACAACATAAAAATTAATATTATATTATATTATATTATATATATTATAATTATTATATATATATATAATATAATATAATATATATATGGAGGGAGAAATTGCAATTGGACTCAAAACCCAAAAAGAAAATAAAACACACCTAGTTGAGGTGTGCAAAAGCAATAACCAAACATGGATTTAGTTTTGACCCATCTCAAACAAAATCTAAACATAGTGTTAAGATTCGTTTTTTATCGTTAAGGTTGCATTTGGATTGAAGGATTTGAAATTATGAATTTTAAATCCTTAATAACAAATTTTTATGACATGTTTGGATAATTCAAAATCCAAAGGATTTCAAATTATTTCATTTTGATTTTAAATTAAGTTTTAATGAATATGGATGAATTTCAAATTCCTTTCAAATAGAATTATTTGAAATCTTTCTCTAAATCATTCTTTCAAATCTAAATCTATCAATCCAAACACACCTTAAAATTATTTTATTCTTGGAGAAATAAGTAATCGTCCAAGTACTGCTAATCAATAGCAATCTTCTTTGCAAATTGATTAGCAAATATGACATTTACAACATGCATATCAAGAATAGAAGTGACCACTCTTTTTCCTATGCTGCACTTTTACAAACTATATTCTGCAACAACGTGACCTATAAACTACACCAAAATCTTAAAAAATCTGAGATAATGAACGACGTAATACTGCAAACAAACGTAGTGTTGTAGAAATAATAATTTACAGTTGAAAAATAAATAAAAAACTTTAGGCTGAGGCGTGGATATCTCGCTTTCTTTAAGGAGATTCAAGCCCACTGCAACAAATTTTTCATTGGTCCAGCAGTATCACTCTTAACTTGTCTCCTTCAAGATACAACAGCCCGACAACATCGTACGACTTTAATTCACTCTGGACAAGAAGTAGAATTCAAATCTCCACCAAAAAAGAACACACTCCAACAACTAATATAACTCTCTCTTATAAAAATACTTGCTTGTAGTATATGTGTATATGTGTATATATGTGTGTCAAAACAAGTAGAATGAACCTCCTTTTTATAGGTGTAGAAATCATCCACCATTTTAATATGAATTTGTGGACAATAATAAGGTAGATAATCGTGGTAAATGGCTAGTACGTAATGTGCATGAACATGGTGTAGTAGTGGGTGATGGTATTGAAGGAGAATGTTACAAAAATGATGACCATAATTATCTACCAACACCATTAACTTCAACTAAAATGGGAGAAATATGTAGAGATATATTTTAATTTAAATATTAAAAATGCAATATATATTTTATATATACCAACCATCCCCCACTCATTTTAATATTAAAATTAAAGAGAGTATACTAGTTGAAGGTAGACCATTATGTATAATGAAGGTGTGCTCTACATTGAACCTCCATGTAGTGAAACAGTAATCTCTACTCTAGAGTCAATAGGGGTCTCAGGCTTGAACTATGACTGCTTTGGGGAAATAAAGTATCAGTGCACACACATAACAGTCAAGGTGTTAACATGAGCTTTATTAGCCAGCACATTACGGCCTTGTGCTATCCCAGTTTTCATGAATGTTATTCTCATAGGAAGCGGCCTACTTTCACACTCATATAGGTGAAATTTGTCAAGAGTGCTCCTGTAATTCTAACACCCCACTCATTCGAGCTACAGATTTTCATTAAGAGTTAATAACTCAACCCCACAAATCATTACAGGATAAATGCACTCACATCATAAGGATGAAAAATAATCAAAATATGATAGTGCATTTCAAACCAAGTCATCATATGATTTGTTTTTCCCATCGAACCTGGTTATAGGATCTCTACTCCCCAAGTTGGGTTTCCTCATACATGACTTATGATTGTATGGGCTTTAACCCCACCCCCCTCGATGTGTTCCAGACCCT